>OY856186.1:448101880-448324280 GCA_963693315.1 Diogma glabrata | reverse complement strand
CCTTCCTAGATGAACATGGCATCATTCGAGTCGGTGGTCGAATTGAAAATTCAGTGGCTCCCTTTGAAGTAAAGCATCCAATCATTATGCCTTCATCACACATTTTTACAAAAAGATTAGCTTATGAACAACACATAAAAAATTTACATGCTGGGCAAACGCTTCTAATGAGCATTATAAAGCAAAAATATTGGATCATCCGTGCCAAAGATATTGTTCGTAAAACTATACGTGAATGTGTGATTTGCGTTCGACATCAACAAAAGGCTGAATCACAAATGATGGGAGATCTACCAAGTGCGAGAGTGACATACGAACGTCCGTTCTTGAAAATTGGCATTGATTATGCTGGGCCGATTACTATCCGCATGAAAAAGGGTCGAGGACGACAGGTTCATAAGGCATATATTGCACTATTCGTATGCTGTAGTACAAAGGCCGTGCATATTGAATTGGTTAACGAATTAACAACTGAGTCATTTTTTGGAGCTTTACACCGATTCACTGCGAGACGCACTGATATTTTCAGTGATAATGGCTCCAATTTTATTGGAGCTCATAGATAATTGATGGAACTTTTCGATTTTCTAGAGAAAAACTATACATTAATTTCTGATTTTCTTTTAGATGATAAAATCAATTGGCACTTTAATCCATCTGCAGCTCCACATATGGGTGGCCTCTGGGAGGCTGCAGTAAAATCGACAAAGCATCACCTAAAGAGAGTCATTGGGTCAAGCATACTAACCTACGAGGAGATGTCCACGTTATTGGCACGCATTGAGGCCATTTTGAACACTCGTCCGATTGGTCCCATGGCATCTGATGATATAGATGTCCTAACACCAGCGCACTTCCTTATCGGCCATCAAAAAACTTATGTTCCAGAACATGATCTTCAACATTTAAAACCAAATCAGCTTTCGCGATGGCAATTGGTACAGCAAATCGCACAACATTTCTGGAAACGATGGCATGATGAATATTTAACAGCACTTCAAAAAAGAAATAAATAGCATAAGAAAGAAGCAAATCTACTGGTAGATGATATTGTTATCATTAAGGATGAAAGGTTACCTGCAACAAAATGGTCGCTTGGCAAAATAGTGAACGCATTTCCTGGAAAGGATAACTTAGTTCGAGTGGTATCAATACGAACCAGGAATGGTATCATCAAGTGTCCTATTCACAAGGTCTGTCGGCTACCAGTGTTTGAAACAAATGTTTCAAGGCCCCCGGAATGTCTACGCAGCGTGCTACATGAAGAATAATATTTTTAATTAATTGAATTATAAATTTAATTTTGCTTACTTTCTTCCGTGTCAACTGTTTGTTTTATATAATTTTAAATCTGACACTTGAATTGTAAACGAATAATTTAATTAAAGTTACCGTGTAAAGTTGGTAATTATAGCACATACTTTTAATTAATATTTTTTTTTTACTGGGAATTATAACTGTAATGTAAACAAGATAAAATAAGATCGCTCTCTTTAATTCGAGTCTTCAAACAGATAAGATTAAAAATTATAAAATTATTTCGTGCTGTAATTAATTCAAATTCATTTTTTCGAATATAAGTTCTTTATTAAAATAAATTTATTGTTTGATTTACATATTGATTGAATTACAATAAATATCCGCAAAAACAATTGGAATTTAGAAAAAGTTTAAATATTTGATTTTATTCTAATTTTTGGAATATTATTTTAATTGTGAAAAAGCTTGATTTTATTTAATTTAACAATATTTTTGGAATTTTGATTATACGTATTGATGTTTCGTGTTAGTTTTGTAATAACTTTTTAAACAGAGATAAAAAATACTTGTACTTTAACAAAGAGTTATGTTTGATATACATCGCTATCCAAAACTAAAAACCATGACCTCATAAAAGTTTTTTGCCGAAAACTATATACAAATCCTTAATCCAGACCGAATTCTTGATATCTCAGAGCTGTGAGATTTCAGCCCCTCCATAGTTTCTTCTTCTATTTATGAGAAAATTCATCAGCAAACAATTGATCAGTTTTTAAAACTAACGTTTAGCAAATTATGATTAATTTATCCTATTTATGTTTCACACAGGATTTAAACCTACTTCATCAGTGCCATGATTCGAATCCAGAGGCGAAGTTAAATTAAATGCTCAATTCTATAGTGTATTTTTTAGTCCGAATTCTAGGAACACAATTTTTACTGTTTTTCATACTTTAACTATGTTATGAATTATTGAATGAAGTACTGCGTGATCTATAAGTGTGGAGTGATTTTTTTTATTGGAGGGCCTTGAGACTCGTTCTAGTAGCACTGCGGTAAGTGTGGAATTAAGTATTGTAAAATATGGAATTATAATTAAAAAATATGGTTGGGCTGAAATCTCAAGCTCTGAGATATCAAGACTTCGGTCTGGGTTAAGAACTTTGATATAGTTTTCGGCAAAAAACTTTTATGAGGACATGGTTTTTAGTTTTTGGGCAGCGATGTATATCAAACATAACTTTTTGTTAAAGACCATGTATTTTTTATCTCTGTTTATATATGTATTACAAAACTAACACGAAACATCAATACGCTGTCGAAAACGGATCATAAATTAACATAATTTAGTGAAAAGATTATACAATCAGCAAACTACTCAAACCTCTCCATTTAGCGTTTCGAGAAAATATTTCAAAATCACAAATTCATATTTCTTCCAAAAATTCCAAAAATATTGTAAAAATTAAATAAAATCAAAAATTCAAACTTTTTTCAAACAAAATTCTTAAAATATTTCAAAAATTATTACAAAATCAAAGATTAAAATTTTTTTCAAGAACTCCAAAAATATTGCATATATTATAACAAAATTAAAAATTGTAACTTTTTCCCAAATTATAAAAATTATAATAAAACCAAAACTTTAAAATTTTTCAAAATTCTAAAAATATTCCAAAAATTCTTACAAAATCAAAAATTGAAACTTTTCCAAAAGTCCAAAAATATTTCAAAAACTATAACAAATTCAAAAATTTCCATGTTCAATTATATTTACCTAAACAAACAGCTAAATTTTTTTTTTCAAAAAATTATCTAAAAAAATAAATGAAATCATTTTTTTAGACACACTTGAAAATATTTTTGTTGACAAACTTATAATGCAATAAAATTCTCAATAATAATAATTTCATGTTCATTATACATTTCATTTCATACAAATAACTAATTTTATTTATTTCAAAAAAAATAAATGAAAATAATTCATTTGACGCACTTGACATTATTTTTTTGACTAACTTTTAATTCTCAATAATAAAATTAAAATTTTATGTCATACAAATAATTAATTTTATTTTTCTAAGAACTTGGGTAAAAAAATAAAAAAAAACCCATATAAATAAAAATCTTTCTTTTGCACACTTGACAACATTTTTTTGACAAACTCATAATGCCATAATTCTCAATAATAATAATAAAATTTCATGTCATACAAATAATTAATTTTATTTTGTTCCGAAAAATTGGAAAAAAATAAAAATCTTTCTTTTGACACACTTGACCAAATTTTTTTGACAAACTTATAATGCCATAATTCTCCATAATAATAATAAAATTTCGTATGTCAAACAAATAATTAATTTTATTTTTTTCCAAAAAATTGGGTAAAAAAATAAATAACAATCTTTCTTTTGACACACTTGACAACATTTTTTTGACAAACTTATAATGCATTAATCTAGTTTTTGATCTCACATACCAATCCAAATTTCTCCACATTCTTTGTTCATACTCATTATCACTTAAAATGAACGTTTTTTAGGCAAATTAATATGCATATTTCCTTGTTTTGACACACTTCCGTTACAGTTATCGAACACATTGTCCTTTCGGCTCTTACGATTGAGTATACCTATTTTTAGAATTCAAAATTCTTCAAATACTTTCAGCCGTTTTCTAGACTTCATCGGTTGTGATGGACGGCCGGCCGGAAGACAGACATACATTTTTTTTGTTGCTTTTTTAGAATCAGTAGGTCCTAAAACGTCGGGAAATGCCAAAAAGTGGGGGTAAGAATTTCACTTTTAGCTCATGAATGTAATACTTAGGTCTTTCAGACCGAAGTAATTTTCCAAACCAGTTTAATTTAATATACATAAATATTATCTTTCGTATATACATTCAATACAATACTTATATAAATGAAAATAGAATCAAGAGCTTAATTTGGTGTTAGTGACCACATGCTCTTGTTGGAAATTGTCTTCCTAACTCGTGGACCACACAATTATTCATTTAATGCTAACGCATAGTTATGAAAACTGTAAAATACGTGTTCGTAGAGTAAAATTCAGCTTAAGGAATACTGAAACTTAACACGGACATTGAATTATGTTCAAAGTGTGTTGATCTCTGCCAGGTGTTTTTCAAAGTATTTTCTGGTTGTTTTCCGCTCTTTACTATCCATAACCGGCAGGCTGGGATTAAAGATGCTGGGTGATTGACATATTCTGGGTAAATAAGAATAGGATGAGGGTGGGCTATGGTAGAACCGATATTTATTAAGATTTTGTTAGAAAAATGCAAAAATTTGAGTTGCTCAGAAGGATGATTTCATGACTAACACCAATGATCAAACACTAATGCGGACAAGTTTGGTGCGCTAAAAACCTCATTCACAACAACCAGAATTTTTGGTTTGGGGCGGATAGCAAAAGTTGTTGAGAAACAAATGTACTACAACTAACACTACAGATCATAACACTGGAAGTGGACAAACTAAGTGCGCGCAGGTACAAACACATTACAACATAAGGTGACTGGAGAACTCTGTCCGAACTGACAATAGTGATCAAAACACGGAAGTGGACAAGGTAAGTGCGCGAAAAGGGATCTTCATCACACAGGACAAGCTGGCAATAAATACCGTGCAGTTGTGTTGACACACCTAATCAATCAGTTCTGAGATATCGTGGTGTCACACACACTGCAATCGAACGATAAGTGGATCCCGACCAACATTATGTATTCATGCGACGGATAACACAATGCGATGCTACACTAGAGTTTAAAACCGAACAATAATATCCTACCGGAATTTATGACTACACTACCTAATATCGTGAAGTCTACAATCTATGGAATTAGTAATTACAAACCTATTTGAAAATGAATTGCTAAGAAAACTTGAAAATTTTTTAAAATAAAATTAGGAGATAAACTAAGATTACATGAAATCTCATGCAAAACAATTAGTAAACAATTAAACTTACAGAAACCAATTAAATTGGCATATAATGAGCCAATTTGGGCGCCATCTATAACCGGCAGGCTGGGATTAAAGATGTTGGGTGATGATTTTGCCTCCGAACATCGGAAGACAAGAGATTGGCCATAAAGTTTTAATTAAAATGGGACATTGAAACGTCTACAGCTAAGTTTTTCACCCAACCGAACATATAAAAATAACCCGCAAATATAACGAACATCGAGATGCGTGTAGCCAAACTCCACCCCAGTCTGCTTGATCAAACTGCCTTTTTATTATTATTTCACACATATTTAACACAAATATTCTACAAAATTTTTAATAATCCGGACAAAAATACAATTTGGATTATATCTTATACTTGTTTGTTTTGTTTAAAGTAGTTTGTTCATATTATATTCAATATTGTAACAACTTTTAAAATTCTTTTAATTTGTTTTTAACAATTTTTTGTTAACAATTTAATTTTGTTTATGTTTAGATATTCTAATCAAACATATTTTCTTATTTTGGATTTTTGAGATTAATTAAACTCAAGTAAGTAAAATAACTTTTTCTTTCTTTTTTAAACCACAAATAAAACTACACACAAAAACAGCACAACTAATAAAACAAAGAATAATTGAATTTAAGTAGAACAGGTGTCTAATTCAAAACTCATCACACAACAACTATTGTATCGACACAACCGAATTCAAGTGGAACAACCTGTCCACTTCAAAACTCATAGCTAGGGGAGACTCCCCTATCGGGGAGTTGCCCCGATAAAAACCAATAAATTTCTCTATTCCGTCAAGAAAAAAATGTTGGAAAATTTTTGCCAATTAATGAAAACTAGGAGGGCCCGGCGTGCTTCGCTACGCTTATAAATAAAGTTTTTGCGTAGACATTTTGTTGACGTAGAAGCAATGATTTCAAAAAGTGGTTATGAGAAATGCTAGCATATAATTTTTAATTTTTCTTTTTAAACAAATGAATGTAAAATAATTAGAACTCCAGCTGATCAGTTCGGATATATGAAAAATTAGCGATCAAATAAGTTAGAGATCAAATAAGCTTACTTGATAACTTATTTGATCGCTAGTTTTTCATATACCCGAACTGATCAGCTAGAGTTCTGATTATTTTTCAGTCATATATTTAAAAATAAAAATAAAAAATTATATGCTAGAATTTATCATAACCACTTTTTGAAATCATTGCTTCTACGTCAACAAAATGTCTATGTAAAAACTTTATTTATAAGCGTAGCGAAGCACGCCGGGCCCTCCTAATATATAAAAATACAAAAATCAATAATCAATTTTTATCCACTTTCATTCACAAACAATATATATTAAAAATTCTAACAACTAAATTTACGATCTCAAATTATCATACCTAACACACACATTACAAAATTGTCGCTGAAAAAAAATACAACAATCAATAATCAATTTTTTATCCTCTTTCATTCACAAACAATATATATTAAAAATTCTAACAATCAAATTTACTATCTCAAACTATCATACCAAACACTCACATATTACAAAAGTGTCGCTGAAAAAAAAATACAACAATCAATAATCAATTTTATATCCTCTTTCATTCACAAACAAAATATATTAAAAATTCTAACAATCAAATTTACGATCTCAAACTATCATACCAAACACACACATTACAAAATTGTCGCTGAAAAAAAATACAACAATCAATAATCAATTTTTTATCCTCTTTCATTCACAAACAATATATATTAAAAATTCTAACAATCAAATTTACGATCTCAAACTATCATACCAAACACTCACATTACAAAAGTGTCGCTGAAAAAAAAATACAACAATCAATAATCAATTTTATATCCTCTTTCATTCACAAACAAAATATATTAAAAATTCTAACAATCAAATTTACGATCCCAAACTATCATACCAAACACTCACATTACAAAATTGTCGCTGAAAAAAAAATACAACAATCAATAATCAATTTTATATCCTCTTTCATTCACAAACAATATATATTAAAAATTCTAACAATCAAATTTACGATCTCAAACTATCATACCAAACACACATATTACAAAATTGTCGCTGAAAAAAAATACGACAGTCAATAATCAATTTTTTATCCTCTTTCATTCACAAACAATACATATTAAAAATTCTAATAATCAAATTTACGATCTCAAACTATCATATAAACACACACATTACAAAATTGTCGCTGAAAAAAAAATGCAACAATCAATAATCAATTTTTTATCCTCTTTCATTCACAAACAATATATATTAAAAATTCTAACAATCAAATTTACGATCTCAAACTATCATACCAAACACTCACATTACAAAAGTGTCGCTGAAAAAAAAAATACAACAATCAATAATCAATTTTATATCCTCTTTCATTCACAAACAATATATATTAAAAATTCTAACAATCAAATTTACGATCTCAAACTATCATACCAAACACAAACATTACAAAATTGTCGCTGAAAAAAAATACAACAATCAATATTAAATTTTTTATCCTCTTTCATTCACAAACAATATATATTAAAAATTCTAACAATCAAATTTACGATCTCAAACTATCATACCAAACACACACATTACAAAATTGTCGCTGAAAAAAAAATACAACAATCAATAATCAATTTTTTATCCTCTTTCATTCACAAACAATATATATTCAAAATTCTAACAATCAAATTCAATTTTTTATCCTCTTTCATTCACAAACAATATATATCTAACTAAATATTCAGCGTATTAATATATAAGATAAAACAACAAAGAAAAATAACGTCCAGACTCTCCTAGATCAATGCATAAACTGAAAAGAAAATATAAAATACTATAAACAAAGAAAAAATTTGGACGATTCCATTTGATCCATTTGATTTGATTTGAGGAGCGGCAGTTGAATTCAAAAATACATTATAATTCGTCTATAACTTTTTTGTTTATGATCCGAAAAATCCCAAAAATCTCTCAGATCTAGGTTACACTAATATCAGTTAGCAGTAAACATTTGGAACAAAAAAGTCCTAGGCTGTACAAAATACAAAGTTAGCGTAGTAATATATAAGATATATAATAAAAATTTGTAATTTGATTGGTTTTCAAATTACAATCAAATAAAATTCAATTTACTTACACACCAAGGTTAATGAAACTTAATATCAACACATTAATTAGTTTAACATTCATGTGTCGTCAATTAGTTCATTTACCTTAGTTTGGTGTAATAAATTTGCAATGTAATACAATGCAAATTTTTACTTCCATCAAATTTTATAGATCGTAGAATGTTAACCAATTTTTATTAAACAAACAGATTTGAGCTAAATTTTGAAAACGGTTTTTAAAATTTTGAAAAGTAATTCAATTTAAAGAATGGGAAAAAAGTGACGAAGGGAACGAAGATGGATAGAATAGATTTTCCATCCGACACATATCCTTTTTGGTGTTCCTTTGCAATGCTTTCAATCTTTCCGAAATTTCTGTCTGTGCCTGCACCAAGTCCTGGTAATCCGCCATATTTTAAAATTGATATTTTGGTCCCGATGTTTTAATCAATAAATATACTAGGTTGAACAAACCAAATTTTTATATAGTTATGATTTCGATACGCAGCTGTGTTGTGATGTTGATACTCGCAGCTTAAGCTTTCTTGTTGTTTTGAAGAACCGGTGGTGATGTAAATCTTTTTTAATAGCTCGAAGGACCAAATTTTACCAACACGAAATGGTTTACTTCAACTTAATCCCATCGACGATGGGATTTCACACTATCAAAACATCATTATGTGACACAACCAATAATCTAAGATGCATATGGCAGAACACTACATGAAGGAACACAACTGACACTTAGCTTCATCAGAAGAAACCACTGGATTATAAATGGAAAGGACGCAACAATTAATCCAAAAATGCATATGATGTTTCCGGTACAAAGCCAAGGAATCAGAACAATTGATGGAAAAGCTGCCAACAGCAAGAGTGAGTCTACCACTTCCATTTACACAGACAGGGATTGACTACGCAGGACCCAATCACATAAGAACATCAAGAAGACGAGGTCAAAAAATGCATAAGGAATATAAAGCGCCCTTTGTTTGTCTGGCCACCAAAGCCATTCACATAAAAATAGTTAGTGATCTCCTAACGAAAACATGCATAACAGAACTAAAGTGTTTCACGGCCCAAAGAGCGTGTTGTTATCACATTAAAATCTTTTTTATGATTTTGCATCAAAAGTCACCACATCCACTAAGTCTTAATCGACTTCACATTATCTTCGCTCTGATCAATTGAAGCTTACTTTCACAGGAAATACGATTTTACCTATTTTGTTACACATTATATTAAAAACAGTTACATCTGAACCGACCCTCGTTAAATTGCACATCATCAAATACTTATAAAAAGGTCACACAAACATTAAACTACATATTTTTCCTTTCAATTAATTATTCAACTATCACCATTGACTCTCAATTCCATGTTCATAACAACATCAAAGCTTAAATATTTTCTATTTTAATTTTCTCTTTACCTACAGAAAATGCGTTATCTTTGTTTTCAAATCTTTCACAAGAGTTAAAAAAAAACAACAACAAAACATGAAATAACATAGTTAAGAAGCTTAAACCTTAAGGAATCACACCATTTAATTCTTTAGTGATTCAAAAGTAAAAAAAATTGTTAACACATTTTTCTAATATTCATGTGTGTTAGATTGGTATTTTAATTTTAATTTTAATATATAAAAAAAAATAACAAGACATCTTGAACACGACACGAAAGAAAGAAATTTATTTTTATTATTTGTCAATTGATTTTTTTTTTTATTTTGCTTTTCTTTTATTTTTGATCTTCCTTCAATTTTCATCTTAGAAATTTACATTTTTTAGATGTAAAAAATTTTCATCCTCATCATACCTCGTAATCATGTACATATTTATGTTTTGTTTTTGAATAGACGAGAGGATTACCATTTTTATGACCATGAATGTGAAAGTGATTATAATTTTTATTTGAATGGAAAATGATTTTAAATTGTTGTGCAGGAAAAGGGTTTGTTGTTGAATAATTCTATAGTGAATAATTTTTTAAGAGATTTGTTTGTTTCAACAAACTACTAAAGGCCTAATTGTACGAGAAAGATTCTGAGACAGATAACGAATTAATCCAATTTGGCAAGATCACTTCGCAGATGACATTTATATCTTGAATATTATGAAAACAGTTTTCTTTGCTATCAAACCGTAGATTAATATGTTGCTCTATATGGCGGTCTGCGGTTATAGAGATGAAGGAAAACGAAAAAAAGTTACAAAGAGAAAAGTTTTTAGTTTTTTATTTTCTTAAACTTTCAGTTTATACTGTAACGTTAGTTAAAAGTTAAAAAAAAATTATAATTGTAATTTAAAAGAAAATTATTATAATAATAATTTGACAAGTTTTATGTAATTTTTTTTTCTTTTGAATATAAATTTAATTGCCTTGTTATCTTTTATCTATGTTATTTTTAAACTATTTATTGATTATTTTCTGGAGTTTTGAACAAGTTCATTATAAGTTCGAGTCACGTAGACGAAAATTCGTATTCTGACTTCTTCGTTCGCTCCACGATAGACTCATTATTTATTTGATTATTTTTGCTAATTAAAAATAATTTTGAACGAATGTTATCCATAAACAGTTACTATATTCGATTCAATTATCGAAATATTTTTAAATTACTAATTTCTTTCACTTTGTTTGTCAAAATAAAAGAACATTAAAAACGATAACAACCATATCAATTTATCATTTATAGGGAAAAAAATATTTACTCCCAACAAAATCAGCAGCCAGTCCCTTCTATTAGTTCAAAAATAAATAAAAAAGTTTGTGGTTATATTTTTGAAAGGAAAACATTTAATATTTATGTTTGTTGTCAATCGATTTTCAAATAAAATAACAATTCTAACATATTTTAAGAAAAACAACAACGACAAACAATCAACATGAAAAAGAAACATAAAAATGTTGACACAAAATACTATAAGATTGATTATGTTTCTAGTTTAAAGTTGTTCAATGGATAATATGTTTGTGAAAAATTGTACGAGTAATAGGGATTCTTTATCGACTTATGTTTGATTTTGATTGTATAATGTAGAACATAGAGTATAAAAATTGACAGCATCAGAAGTGTTTATTTGGAAAATATGAAACTCAAGAGCAATTGACTTAGAAATCCGATCGTAATTCATTTGAATGGAAGGGGAAACAGTAAGTAGAGACAGTACTGTTGTTTGACTGTAGAAACCATATGCACATATCCGTAAGTTGGTGGATACGTTGTTACACTCAATTCAGGCTACAATTGCGATTTTGATTGGTATAATTGGTACATGACCCAGACAAACGGTAATGGGAGATGGAATTGATTAATTTTAGGAGCATTAAAGTGGTCAAGAAATTCTGCTATAAGCTAGTATTTTCCAGCTGTAAATATCAGTCATCGGTGAGTGATCATAACTGCATTCAAAACTTCTTTTCCGTCTAGCGTAAAATGTTAATGCCTTACAACTTTTCAAAAAAACAGCAACATGTAATCAGCAACTACCTGACATTCCCAACTGTTGTTATTACTTGGGAGGAGTTAAAGCTGACTTCTCTCATGTTTCATGTCCAATTTCATGTTCATTCACATTTTATGTTATTCAAATAATTCCTTTTATGTGTCAAATGTTTCTAATTGAAAATGTGTTTCACATTATATGTTTGTCAAAAAAACTGTTATAATAACTGTTGATACAGTTATATGCCGAGATATGTAAAAATTAATTAAAGAAAAAAAATTATTTTCTTTAATATTCAAAATAACCACATGTGGCCTCTGGCCCAGGAAAATCTCTAATACTCGATACAATTATATGCCGAGATATGTAAAAATTAATTAAGGAAACAACATTTTTTTTTAATATTCAAAATAACCACATGTGGCCTCTGGCCCAGGAAAAATCTCTAATACACGAGTAACCTATTAGATCATATTAAATGAAAAAATAACTTCCAAACATATTTATAAATAGGGAAAAAAATATGATTTATAATAAAGTTAATGATAATAATACAATAAATTGAAAATAAAAAAAAACCTTAACTTAATAAGTTGATTGTTGCAATAGTTGATCCAGATAAACCCCTGTATGTCGATCGCCTCTTGACTTCCCAACCAGAAAAGCCTTTTCTTTATTGTTACGTTAACTGTTTCGATGACTTTGATTATGATAATCAAATATTTGACATTGATAAACTATTTATTGGTGGTGTTATAGTTTTATATACTGTCGCTAAAACAGTATCCAATTCAGTTCTAATCGAATCGCCTTTGCGTTACACACTGTAAATCTCAATATGTCAATCCATGTGACACAGACCACAATATTATCTTTGGTCGTGAATTTTTTTTCTTTGTTACCATAGGAGCAGTAAAACAAAATAAAGCAGAATTATAAAAATTAATTAATTAATTATAACAGAACTATATTGCAATAGTTTTCCGCTTTCAAAATATTTTATTTTGTTAATTTTTTTGAAACATTAACTATTAACAATTTTATTTTCTTTTAACAGACTTTTTTTATAATAATAAAAAAATTTCTTTTTTTCATCAAATTGATACAATTTTATTTAAAACAAAAAAATTGACCGAATTTAATTTCATTAAATGAATTTTTTTTAAATAGAAATTTAAACAGCACAATTCCAAAATCACAAAAATGAATCCTTTTTCCTCTCCTAAATAGAAATTTAAGACTTAAATGCTCAATTCTAAAAGTAGAAATTTAAGCATATTTAATGAAAATTAATTTAAAGAACAATTTTATGTTAAACTCAAAAATTGACTTTGATTTAATTTCTGAAAAAAAATTAAATTATGACTGATCTATAAACGTATAAATATCATCCTTATATTAATAATTTACCTAAACAGAAGAAATGAAAAGCATACACACATTCAATTATTTTCTGTGCAACACATTGTATCCGTTAATTTTTCTGTTTGTAGTGGTCGCTAATATTTTCATCGTGTGATTACAGGGTAACTACAATAATTGGGCATCATTAGTTGTACATTAAAAAAAAACCTTTAAAAAACATGAAATGATTCAAGAACACTAACAAAAATACCGTTACAGAAAGAATTGCAATAGAAATCAATTTATGGTAAAAATAGAGATGATACAAATTCATTGACTAGTTTTTTCTTCTGTTTATTATGTTTAGATTTGGTTTATTTTTTGCATATATATAAAAAATAAAACCAATGATGCCATCATATTGAGTTATATGATAAAATGCAAGGAAAAATATATTAGGATATTTATCGCGTTGAAATGTCTTAAATGAATGTGTGATTTTTAGTTGACTATGTAAGAATTGGGGTGCCTAATGTTGTGTCATAACAGATGGAGGAGTGGTTTGCGCTGGAGAATGATCCTTGTCTGTCAGTTATTGACTACCAAGTATCATTCTCATTTGCAAAACACTCTGTCTAGTATTATAGTACTCTAACATTTTTGTATAAGAATAAATCTTCATATAAATGCCAAATATTGATGCATAACAAAACTGGGTAGCAAATTTTTTGAAAAGATTTGGTTCTTTTGACACACTTATGATATTATAATCAAGTTCCTGGTCTCACATAAAGATGCCAACCATCAAGATCTCTCTAAATTTAAAGTTAATACACACTTAAGTTGACACACTTCCATTAATGAGTTTGTTGATGGTAATTGTTAATACTTTAAAATTAATTTTATGAACTGCAAACTTCGTGGTGTTGGGAAGCTTTGACTAGTTGATCTTTCGGAAAGAAAGCGTCTCTTGCAGATCATATAGGTGAACTAAAACGATTCATCTTATCGATGGACTTGGCACTTTGACACAGTGATGGAGCTCATAAGACTCAATGAACTTAGAGGATACAACGTTAGGGTCACCAATGCCGTTAAGTCTTACGTGAGAATCGAAGCCAAGATCAAGTCCAAAACCCAAAGCTAAGGTAGGCACGTACGCTGTTAGCTTAACATGGTTAAGAGGGTGCTTAATCGTTGGAACGGAACTCTGGAGACCGGGAACCCCGCAGTTTTAATCAATGCCTCATTGCAACACAGGCTCACAGGCTCAGGCTCGCATCACATAAACTAACCTCAAAAGTGTGCACCATGTCTTATTCTAGAATCATGCCTGATTTATCAGCTTATCTTAAGCCAGACTGCACACACAAAATGTCTGATTCTGGGGTAATGCCTAGCTTACCAGCTCACTCTAACTCAGACAGCACACCTGTACAATATATACAAAAATCACTAGTACCTATATTAAATTGCGTCCAGATTAATCTGCGCAGGTCAGAACTGGCCTCTTTTAATCTGAACCGGTTAATTGAACAGGATGCACACGTTGTTGTTTTACAGTGATCTTACAACCGTTCAGAAAAAAATCACCTTGAGGAAGGCTTGATTTCATAAATTCATTTAAGCTTCTGCATACTTTCCTGGGAATGAGGACGACACACCACCAGAGTTGGTAGGGAAACGCATAAAGCATTGCTATAATAACCACTACAACCTCATAATAGCTTGTGATGCTAATGAGTAGTAACGTAAACACAAAAGGAGAGCGTCTGCTTCAATTTTTGTATACAAACAATATGTTTTTTGTAAACAAACGTAGTGAACCAACCTTTAGAAATGCAATCAGAAATGAGGTTCTTGGCTTTACTCTGATTAACATAAACACTACTAACTATATTCAGAATTGGCATGTTTGGAAAGAAGTTTCTATGTCTGATTATGCCTTTATATGATTCAATATAGAACACTAACCGAAGAGCATCTAGTACTTTAAAAACCCCAGAAAAATCAACTGCGAACTTTACACAACGTATCTTTATAATAATGTAAATAGTTGCGGCAGTATCAACGCCACATTTGAGCTTGACTGGGCAGCAAACAGTTTACAAAAAATTATCACTGAAGCATACACTCTTAATACTCCAATAACTCAATCAAAAGATGCAGAGATGTACCTTTGTGGAATGTTAACTTGGAGAGAAAAAGAAATAAAGTTTGCAAGCTCTTTAACAGAGCAAAAATAACAAATAACTGGATAGAGTACCGAGTAGCTATAAGCAATATTAATAAAAAGCTTATACAATAAAAAGAAATAGCTGGGAAGAGCTCTGCAATACGGTAGATAGACTGCCTGCTGCAGCTCGACTCCAAAAATATTGATGTCGTCTGATTACACAAACCATCTAGACTCAATCTCCAAACCAAATGTTACGGGAACCACCAGCTTCATTGAGACCCTAGACATATTACTTCAAAGTCACTTCCAGGACTCCATAGAATGGAGTACGGAAGACATTGCCAACGAAGACGCATCTCTTCTCGATCCTGCAACTAAAAATACTGCAGATCATTTAGTCAACACAATTTTTACCCCCCCCCCCCCACAAAGCAAGATGGGCTATAGAATCCTCCGGTCCGTATTAATCTTCGGGGGATGATGGCATTTTTTTGGTATTGCTGCAAAAGGGTCTGACAATCATCCTTCCATATATCATGCGTTTGTTCAAAGCAAGCTGTTGTCTGGCTTATTCCTCAGATATGGAGCACACAGATTGCTACGATTTGGAATTGTTACATAGTCGAAATGAAATACCAAACAAAATTGAATTCAACCTCAATTTCTCCTATACAATATTTCAAAGTTATAATCAAAATAGTTTTTAAGAAAAAGAGTCAAAGTAGAAACATTAAAGAAAGTAATCAAAGCAAAAACATGCAAAATAATGACATCGATTACTTAAGATTTCCCGAATTTTTTTGTAAAGAAATTTTGAATTTACCTCGAATAATCGAAAAATTAAGTAGAATTATATATAAGGCATTCCTCTTGCAAAATGAGAGTTAATTTTAACTAGACTGCGATAGTGTAAACAGTTTAAGTGGAATGCGATTATGTTAAGTGAATTAATTGTAAACGAAACGGTGTATCGCAAACATAAAAACGTGGAAATAGAAGTGAAGTTATTTTTTGATTGTGAATAGTTTTTAGTGTTTTTTGATAGAAATATTTTGTGAATTGCTTTGGATGCTGTGTTTATATTGGAAATTTCTACAACCAACCGTTGGATTTTCTGAAGCCCTTGAAGGAATATTTTTGTTCGGGAATATTGTTTGCTGTATTGTTTTCCTGTTGTTGTGAACCAATAACGGTGTTGATCGCTTAATAAAACCTGGCGTTTTTGCTTACTAATCAGTGATCAAATCCAGAAGAAGATTTGGGAGGTACGGTTATCATGTTGAGAGTTAGGTCAATTTGAAGGAAGGTTAAAAAACGTGACAATATATTTGTAATTAATTTTAACGCCCTTACGTTTCGTTACAAAGTAGAGTAGTTTAGGCAACGAAATAAATGCGTTTACTGACTTCGTTCGATAAATTCCATCCATATAAATTTTACCTGAAGTATTCTGAAAGAAATATTAGTGTGCTCTCAAACGTATATGATGTTTTTCCGCAAATCGTTATGGCCGATCAAGAGCCTCAACGGGTTTTTTGTCCAAAATTCATTCCAAACATTATAAGATAACATTTCTGTACTTTTGTTGTAAAAATGTTGCACATGGCAATTTAAAAGTTATAAGCAGTCCTTTCGCCTGGTACAGCTATTTCAGATAACGAGCAAAGCATATATCGATTTAGGATTTAATTTCTGCTAAAATTAATCTAATTAGGAGCTTTTTGCACTCCGTGTCGGAGGTTCTCCAACAAATTCAGAGTTTGACATGCAATGCAAAAAGTGACATGTGTAACACCGTTGACAATTCTCAATCGCAGGTAACGTTTGACGCTTTGACTTATTTCAAATGGACCTCGTACATTCTGAATATTGTAGTTTTTTAAATATATCGACTCGCTCTCCTCTTTTACGTCGTGCAACTGATTTTCTACTTCCACTTCATGTGTAGTACGTGAACATTGCCAAATACAGCAATGTTTGTCGCCGTTCAAGCTCAGTTGTTAAAGGTTAGCCTTTTAACTCAAAGGTGCCGAGTTTGATTCCCGATGGAGGCCACAATTCCTATACATTTTTCAAAAAGAAAACGGTCAACATGGTATTGGGGGAGGGGGGAGGGTTTCAAGGGATTCGATGCTAAACATATTGTTTTAATTCATAAAAAACGTGCATTTTAAAATAACGTAAAGAAAACAGTCAACGTTGTAGTCTGTAGATAATGGGATTTATTTTTTTTTTGCTGCGCTGAAATAAATTTGTTTTCCCTTTTTTTAGATATACTGCTAAGTAACCTGAAGTGCATACCGTACACTCAAAAAAAATGTTTGTAAAATTAACCGAAATCTCCTTCAATTCAACATTCATTTCTGTTACTTTTGATCCGACAAGTTGTTCGTTAAAAACAACAAATTGGTCTCAGTTGAATTTATTTTACCAACAATTTTTAATAAACAGTTTGTAAATTTTACTGACATGTTTGTTGATTATTACGAACAAAACCACAATCAGATTGTTAAAATAACGAACATGTTTGTTATCTTTTGACATTTTATTTTACTGGTTTTATCAAATATGTTCATAACTATGGTGTACACAATTAGTTAGATTATGTTGTAATACTATTAAATATACTTATATTTTTCTGAAATGATTTTAATGTACTTCCACTAAGTTCACTGTAATTTTCAAGCCCTTACTACTCGAATTTTTTATATATATGTTTTGTAATTTTGGTTTATGCTTATTTCATTTAACACCGAAAATAAAACAATAGTTTTTAAAGGTAGTAAAGAAAATTTAATAAATATGTTTGTTGAAAACTGGCAATGAACAGACATGTTTGTATAAAAAATAGAAAATCAAATAACTTGTCCTTTAAATGAATTCAACAGACCATTGTTTGTTGTATTTTACCTACAATTTTTTTCAGAGTACATGTATGGGAAATGAAGAAATTTTTCATACAGTTTCATTGTTGTTTATGTACTTTCTTGCCCGATACTGTACGAGTGCGTATATTTGTACTCGATTCTATAAACATATAAATGATTGTGATAATAATCAATTTTGAATTAAATAAAATTGAATTTTTGAAACTAGTTTATATTTTACCTGCAATCTCACGATAAAATTAGCAAAAAATATTTTACTGGTAAATTTACATACATCTGTACTTTCAGTTACATGTTTTGTAATATATTTTGCTTAAATAACTTTTGAGTAACCACTTAGTCCAACACAACCAGTAATATTATCGTAGAATATTTAAAAGTGACAATTGTCAATTAATTCGTGTGTTTATTTTTGGTGAAAACCGATCATATACGATTCCATTTTCTGGATTCCTTATTGGTGCTGAAAATCCTTTTGTACTTCTATTGGATCTTTTCCTTGACAATTCCTTTCTCTATCAAATACCTTAAGTTTCCTTATACTCTTTGACAATAACTACTGGGCAGCTTACTTTGAAAACATTTGGTGAGAATTCAGATTCCCTCACAGCTAACGCCAAATCCGGTCTTGGGGCTCCTTCCAGATCTTGCCATTATAACTTCTGCTCTGCTCGTACGATACCAACAATTTCCTTTCCGAATATTCTTCTCTGCTTTTCCAAATACGTCAAAATTCTTTTCTGCTTTTTCAAATAACAATATCAACAATATTCTTTTCTGCTTTTCTAA
The DNA here is from genome assembly GCA_963693315.1 of Diogma glabrata. NCBI lineage: Eukaryota > Metazoa > Arthropoda > Insecta > Diptera > Cylindrotomidae > Diogma > Diogma glabrata. Next base: position 448,305,259 of record OY856186.1, on the reverse strand, counting down.
ATACAATTATGTTAAACTCCTTTTCTGCTTTTCCAAATACAATAATATCAACAGCAAGAATAATGAAAAAAATGGTTGACACCAACAACAAACAAATATACCTACAATTTCCACTATTTTAGGGAAACTGTAATTTGGTTACAACCGATGCTATTTCTTTCCTCTGGTTTTTAGGTTTTTCTGCCAAGAAGTCGAACGTTTTTTGTTTTTAAAAGTAAAAACATTGGATTTAATCAGTGGCGAAGCGTGGTTCTGAAACTAGGGTAGACACTATACACATACTCAAAAGTTTTATTAATATGTCAGAAGAAACTAATTTTAGTACATTAAAATGAAAGGACAGAAAGGGAAGGTTTTTGGACGTATGTGGAGTTTGCGAGTAGAAGCGCCAACATTTACACCCATTAAGTTTAAAATGACTTACGTCCATGCATCATATACTATATTTTTTATTCGCCGTAAGCAAAATATTTAAAAAAGATTTTTCAATCTAAATCAAAATTTAAAATTTTAAAAATTTTGAAATAAAAATATTTTGTTTAGAAGATAAAGGACATTGGCTGCATTTCATGAAACCGTGTGATCCGGATCTGCTTAAATTTTACATGCAAATTGAGATCCAACTTTGTTTTTGGATCACAAATCATGATCTAAATATTAGTTCAAGTTTGAAAATGTAGGTGAAAAAATATTTTGTATTTTGTAATTGGTATAGTAAAAAAACAAAAAATTTAAGAACCGAACGCATCCAAAACTAATATAAATAAAAATTACAAATAAAAACTAATAAATTTAATTTAAAAAGTTTATTCACTCAAAATTATTTGGGATGTTCACCAAAATTGTTTGAAAAAACAAATAAACTTTTTCAAAATTCTAAAAATATTCCAAAAATTATAATAAAATCCAAAATTTAAACTTTTTCAACATCCCAAAAATTCTCTAAAAATTATTAAGAAAACAAAAATTGAAACTGTTTTCGAAATTCCAAAATTAAGCAAGAAATATAATAAAATCAAAAATTCAAACTTTTCCTAGAACTCTTAAAATATTGCAATAATCATAACAAAATTAAAAATTCAAACTTTTCCTAAAATGCCAAAAATATTGCAAAAATTATAACAAAATCAAAGATTGAAACTTTTTTCAAAATTCTAAAAATATTCCAAAAATTAATCCACAATCAAAGATTCAAATTTATTTTCCAACTGTTCCTGTTATTCAGAAGTCGTGGAATCGAATCTGGAATCACACAAAAAATTGCTCAAGAAACATCTAACTAATGATTACAATTTTTGTCAAAAATTTTTTCCATAACTTGTTTCTCAAAAAATTTGGAAACAAAATATATAAACAGAAATAGACATAAACAAAACTGTCTACCCAAGAAGGAACAAAAGTTGAAAATTTGTTGTTGTTGCTTTGCTTATTACGGTAGTCATAATTTGAAACGTTTACTGATGTTTCTCAAAAAATTTGGAAACAAAATATATAAACAAAAATAGACAAAAACAAAACTGTCTATCCAAGAGGGAACAAAATTTGAAAATTTGTTGTTGTTGCTATTGCTTGTTACGGAAGTCATAATTTAAAACGTCTACTTCGAGAAACACATTTCTGTTTGTTTGTATGAAAATGGGAAACGTTTGTATTAAAGTTTCCGGAACATAGCTGAATTGTTTTTGTTCTAATTATTGTATTAAAACTTAATGATTTTATTTAAACGTTTGACAAAATGGTATTAAGTCGACATTATGCGAACTATATGAAAACAAAGTTTCATATTTATATTATGTTTGGGTAGGCACTGTCTAGTGTGTCTATACCGACGATTCGCCACTGGATTTAATTTTCTTTTCTTTCGTATCTACTTTTATTTTTACTATTTTTTTAACTTTTAACAATTAAAAAAAATTTTATTATTGATTGTTTTGAATCGAATTCAGCTTGTTTGTTCGTATCGAAATCAAACATCGAATAATCAATCTGACGACATCCTAATTAATTTTTGTGGACAAAAACCAAGATCTACTTTGAAGAAAAAATATTCTTTCGTTCAGTTTATCGTTATTGAAAGTGAGTTTAATAATGTTTTTCGTTATTTAGTTGTTTGGAGATGATATTTGAATTTGAAAAGTTTTTGTTTTTGTTTTAAGAAATTAATTATTAATTTTTTTATTTAGAAATGTTGAAATGTTTATTAATACCTTCCGAAATGTAATAAATGTGTTTCAATTATTCAATTCAAAAATAACCAGACGTTACAGTTCTTCTTGTTGTCATCTTTTGTAGAGTCTAAAAAAAGAATCCTACGATTCCAAATAGATTATGCTTCCTCATTCATTATAAGTAGTGTAAGCATAACTGTTTAGTTTGTTATGTACTGTCCCAAGTATCTTTCACTGGAGATAAAGGTAGCTGTTACATTAATTTTTTTGGTTAGATATATGCAATTTAACAATCATCTCTCGAGCAGTGCAGTTCTGGGGGTCTGAATGTTTCCTGTTGATCAAAAAATTGAAACAGGACACTTCTTTGCTCAGTGTCTATTTGAAAGTACTAATTGTATGATAACATCCTGGTCTGATCAAGCAGTAAAATGGGTACCCAAAGCAGTAGGTGAAGATGGGTAACAGCTAAATCATTGAAATAGGAGATGGTAAAAAACTGCAAAAAACTGCTAGAGTGTCATGCTATAAATGTGAAAAGCTCATAAATTTACTTAACTTCGTATATGAGTGAGAAATATTACACCTTTTGTAAATTGTTTAGTTCACTTCATTTGTATGAATTACAAAACTGTCAAATGTTTTTGATACCAGTTGGACGGAAATTTTATAGACTGAAACGAAACAATAGACATATTTCTTGCTAACCTAGAATTAAGAACGCTCCTTATAGTAAGAAATTCTCTTAAACGTTTTGTTATTATATTTATATAATGGAAGTGAATATAGCTTTTTTGACCTTTTTAAATCAAAATTTTAAAATTCACTTTATCTCCAATATCACAATAATATCAACAAAAGCATCTTATCATGTTCTTTGGCAATGTTTGTAAACAAATCGTAATACTATTGATATTTATATATTTTACCATAAAATATTCAATTTAATTATTTCTTTTACTTTCACACATAAAATAAATAAGAAAACATTTTATAAACATAAAACACGTTGAACCAACGAAGAAAATCTTCATCAATAACAACAACAACAACAACACGATAAAAAAAATCTTATTTATTTCTGTTTAATTTTTAAATAGCAATCAAAATTCATCAACAGAAATTAACATTTAATACTTTGAAACTACTTTCAAAGTCACCCTTATACTTTTTAGTAGAAAACGAAACAAGAAAATCTTTGTATCTAAAAGCAAACGGTGAAATTATTATAAAAAAATATATGAAAATTATGGAAATGGAAAACTGATGATAAGAGCGACACAGTCAAATTAGTAGATATCTTAACGTGAATACATTTTCTTTTTTTAATATCAGATAAGAGAACGTCAAAGTGTTGGAGTAATTTGAAATAAAAACAATTTTTTGAGTAATTAAGATTTCAACCAAAACAAAACTATCAACATGGAATTTGCTTAAAAATAAAAATTCCAATCTTTCTCTACCATCCATAGCCAAAAAGAAAATTCTTGTATATGTATATTATAAAATTTAACACAATAACGATCCTATTTAGAAAAAAAACAGGAGTAAAAAGGAAATGAAAATTCCAAATATTCACTATTGAATTGAATTTTCCGAAATGAAAAACAAAATCTGAAAATAGTTGAACGTTTATGTTAAGATTTATTACCTCTATCACAAACAACTAAAATTATCAAAAACTCGAAGCAAAGAAAAAATGTTGGTATAATATAATAAGAGAAAATTAAATTCTCCAACATATTAACAAATCATTTGACACAATAGATCATAAATCAGTTGTGTAATGGATACAATTTTGGGCACACATTGTAGTTGATAGGACATAATTGCTAAAATTAAAGTGAAATTATTTGTATGTGGGCTATATATGCATGTGAGTTAAAATGTGTAGATAAAATGTGTTTAAATAAGAGGAAGCATTGTTGACCATTGGAAAATATGTAGTTAGATGGTTCGGTCACGTGGAGTTTTGTTACCATTTTTTAAACAATATCCTTTCGGATCATGATGATATTATTGTAACGGTTCTAGTAACCGTTTACATTTTACGTAAATAATCCTGAAATAAATTAACGATATATCTTAAACAGACGGAAAATAAATCCACACTAAAATTTTATTTTTTTCTGATAAAATTTTTACCTGACAAAAAATCAATTTTGGATTATCTAAATATAAAATAAAGTTATCTCGGGCATAGAGATTTTAATGGCAAGAAACTGAATGCCTATATTTTTAATCTGAATAAATTACAAAAGCAAAATCTGAATCTTTTATCTGAATGCTTCCATCCCAGTTTATATTTTCAACAAATAATAAATCAAAAATATCTAGAAAAGCTTCTGGATGATAGAGTAGAGAAACTAAATACATGGAAAAACCAAAAACATTGTACAACCTCAGTCCTCAACCTCTTATCCATACGATTACATTTCCATACATATATATATTTTAATTTAAAAACTATTTTTTCCACTTGTTCCACTTTAAGTTTTTCAGATTAGTTGGTTTGGGAATATGTCTATAGCAACAATGTGTGGTTTGATTATTGATATTTTATATTTTTCAATTGAGTTGTTGTTTTTAAGTAAGTATGACAAATGCAACCCAAAAGTTATCAACTTTTTATTTTGTGTTTTTGTGAAATTGTTTCATAAAAGTACATGATAAAATGTTGGAAATTTTTGTCGTTTTTGGGTGATTTATTCAACTACAGAAAAGTACCAAGGTTGAGTTTTCTAACAATAAAAACACTGTAAAACGTTATTGTATTCTCAAAAAACAAATATAAACCCCTAAAACCAAACAGAAAAAAGTCACTCAGTTTCATGTAACCGGTAAACACATCAAGGTTTACCTTTTATTTTCCTTGAAACAAATCTCTGTTTGTTTTCCTTATGTCTATCATGCTTTACAGTCGATTCGGAAATATTTACTTTAAGGATTTCCCAAATGTATCTCCTAATGTTTACACAGGAAAATTTATATTTTCGGAATAAAAAACCACAAAAGTATAATCCACTTGAAAAATTGAATGAAGAGAATGAAGATTGGATTTTTATGTTCATTGTTATGAATATAGTAGTGGGATTGTTGGGTTTGTTTTGTTACGAATAGAAAATTTAATGTTGCATTAAGATTGAGAAGGTAATTACTATTTTGATTGTCGGCATTTAATATCGTGAAGGTGTTAAATTTTTTGATTAGAAATTGGGATTAAATTTTTGTTTTCCAATTATATCTAAGATTTGAGCTGATATGAAGTAAGTACTTACCATTTTTTTTAATTTTCAAAATCACCCTAACACCTAACACAAATTGTTCGAAGTTCTGTTTCCTTAAATTTCTTTATAATAAAAAATCAAAACTTAATTAATTTTCACCCAACAAATATTTCCTACACTTTTCATTTGATAATATTAAAAGAAAATTACAATTTTTCTATTTTCCATAAAAATTGTTTTTAAGAAAAACATTAAAAATAATGATAAACGATAAATTAGAAGATTTTTGTCTTACATTTTGTCGTGTACACGAGCGCAAAATTTTTTTTTTAATTTTTGGGAGAGGAATCTTGATAAATTGAGGATCATTTACTGTTATTCTTTGTAATTTTTTTGTTGTTATTGTATAAATGCCAAGTGGTTGACACGCAATATTTGTATGCTTTGTATTCTATTATTATAAGTTATAATTTAGTGACAAGTTAAGGGTGGTTGTAGTAGAAAATAAATGAAAAAACATTTGTTGAACTGTAAAGGTTTTCATTTTAATGAAAGAAATAATTATTATTTAATATAATGAATTCAGTAGTAGAAATTAAAGTAGGAAGACCATATAATTATTTTGCTGAGAACATACGTTTCAGAGAAGTAGTCATTATTTGTGCGACAAATCTTTTTTCCTTCCTTTTGGTTTTCAACAGCGCAGCTGTTGCAATATTCAGCATTTGAAAATTCTTCTTAAAATATATTTTTCCAATTTGCAGGTTTTAGAATGGACTATGGATTCATGTGACAAAGTAATTCTGTTTTAGCGACATAATGATCAGTCTTCGAAAAAACTTTATTTCAATAAAACGAACATCATCTACAATCATCCTCCCATCATTAAATATTTATACCCCAATGACCTGAAATAATTTTTAATAACTTAAATAAACAAGATAATAAACTTTAATATTCCATTTCATTACATTAGGAGTAATAAGACATCGCAAGATATCCCTTCATATTTATGATTTTACGAGCTATCCGGAAAATTTAAACATTTCGTTAAAGTATAAGTTTTACTTAAATAAAATTAGAAAATAAAAAGATGCAAGAATATTTTTATTTTATTTATTCTAAAATTCCCTTATTTCTTGTCTAATATTTTTCTTTTATTTGTAAAAATTGCGACTTATATCTGTTTTCATATTTTTTTTGAAAGTCCCAATAGAATATACACAGAAGAAAAATAATAAGTCATTTAGTTTTTTAATATTTGTTTTTCCTTACTGAAAATATGATGATAAGGTGAAAGGTAGCTAGCTGTGGTCAAACACTGTTATTTTATTTCATGTAAGAAAACCAGCTCTTTAGATTCAAAAAAACAAATAATAGAAAAATTATCAACGCTTTCAAATTAAGACATCTGAGTAACTACTTACTAGATCGACCTAATATTGAGTTATCATATATATCGTCATAAATTTTATGGTGGTGTGCTATTCGTCATAAATTTTAGGTTTCTTTAAAATAATGATGAATTCTAGTTTATAGATGACTTTTATTTGATTTTTAGTTAATGTTTATCATTTTCTGAGATGTTATATTCGATGGTTAAGAAATATTGCAATTATTGCTACAATATTGTTGTATCATCTATAGTGTTGTGCACCTATGAAAATTAAAAGACTTTCACGTTTTCAACCTTACTTCAAATTAGCCTTACTTTCAATTCGATAAACGTTATTTCCAAAATTTCTTTTGGATTCACCTGGTGAAACATCAGGTTTTATCAAGTCATCCACAACTAAAGGAAAAACAAAACAGTAAACAATATCCTTATCTAGAATTATAATAAAATTCTTCCAACAGCTTCAGAAACTTCAACGGTTCACTGTACAAATTTCCAGTATAACGCAGCGTCGAAAATAATAAACAATATTTCTGTTAAATAACACTTAAAACTTTATTCACAATTAAAAAATAACTTTATTTCTTTTTACACGGTTTAATGTTCGCGATACAGCGGCATGTTTGCAATTAATTTTACTGAACATAATCAAATTCCACTTAAGCTATTCACACTATCGCTGTCTAATTTAAATTGTTTCACTTTTTGCAAAAGCAATTCTTTAAATATAATTCTAAATACATAACTCAAAAAATCCTAAATAATCGGCGTCATTCTTTTGCATGTTTTTATTTCATTGCGATTATGTAGAATCGTAACTAGGGCTTGCAATCCCGAGATTGTTTACTTGAATAATCCCGGGATTCCGGGATTCGTGAAGCAAAAAATCCCGGAATTGCAATCCCTAATCGTAACAGTATATTCCCCAAATTATTTGCATCTAGACTCTTTTGTAAAATAATTACAAATATCTTTCGTTGGTTAACAATAATTAAAACCAAATTCTAAATAATTACTTTACTAATTTAACACAAGATCAACTTTTCATCTTAAATTACTTTAGCGTAATTAAAATAGGACAAAATAATTATAAAATCTTCATTAAATAATTTTAAAATCTTATCAAATTTGACACCCTTTTAAGGTAGGACTAAAAATATCTTTCAATTTTTTCTGCCTTGGTTATTATTAATTTTCACATTTTCATGTTATTTCTATTCTCTTTTTCTTAAGTGATAATGAAATTTTCTTCCGGCAATTTATTAACAATTGGACAACATTATATGAAAAAAACCCAAAAATATTCAACCGCATTTGATTAAGGATTTTTTTATGAAAATAAAAAGGAACAAAAAAAATTAATGAATATTTCACCACTGGAGGAATTTTATCTTATCTCTTTACCTTTAAGGCAAACGAAAGGAGAATTTTTTTTCTCAAAAGAATGCTTCTTGTTATTCTATTTTTTATTTTTTTTTAAATCTAATAGATAAAAAATTGTTAATTGTTTGATGTTCATACTGTTGTTGGTAAAACGATGAACAGTTTATTTAATTTAAAATGCAAATGGTTTGTTCATATAAAAATAATTAATGAAAGAAAAAGTTCATTTAATTGAATTACGATTTATCGTGAAAACGCTGCTATCATCTACCTATCAACTCACCATTTTGTGAACGTAATTTCTCATTAACTTTGTTCATTTTTATGAGTTTCCAATGTTAAAGTTTACTTCATCAATTTTTCTTCATTTCATTTTTTTCCCGTTTTTGTATCAAGATATTTTTCTTAGAATCATAAAAACAACACCGTGTCCCTTGAGGATTCATTCCATTCTTTAGAGTATCTAACATATTTTATGTATTTGCTATTTTTTAAAATGAAAGTATGGTTTATAAGTTTTGTTTATGAGAAACAGGCGACGGTGGTTGTGACAGTATGTCAGTGATGACTTATGGTCTAGTTATTGTAATCTAAAAACGAGCTCTGGTTGATATCAATGCTTTGACAGGCTGTATCGTTTTTCTTGAGATCCAGAGTTCACTGATCTTTTAAATTTGTAACAAGTTGCATTCAAACTTCTAGTAATTCTTTGCAATAATAATATCTTGCTTTACATAACTCATTAAGCAAAGCTTGTATTAAAAATTGCAGTAACTTTTTCAAGGGGAGGACACCTATTCATTTGAATCTTCAATAATTTCTAATCCTAGTTTTCAATATTATTAAGAATTGGTATATAAGATTTTAGAACTGTTTTTAATATTTCAATGTTTCCGTATCTCAACTTCCCGTTCGTACTTTCAGTAATTTTTTTTTGCATTTATTTCAATTCACACTACTGGTACGTAGTAAAGATTGAATGAAAACTAGAGCGGTTGGCTCATCATTTAAAATATTATTTAGAGGAGGTTGAGAGTGGAAATTTTATTTCTGGAGAGTGGAAAAAAAATTATTTCTGATCCTGACGGGTGAGTGTCATATGAAAGGTGATTTTTTTCCAGTCCAAAACAATTTTATTTGTAATTTGCGAAGACACCGTTTTTGATTTATTTCTAGAATTGTGTTTTTGAACTGGAAGAATTATTCTTTTATAGAAAACTGTATACACGGGAACACTCGACGAGTAAGTTACATTCGCACCTGTCCGACTTTTTTATTCAAATAAGAAATTCATGAAATAATCGTTTAAATCATATATGCAAATATTTCAAAGTATGCTATGGCGTCCTAAATTCCAAATTTACGTGGAAGGAATGTGACTTTTATTAATTAAAAATTTAGTTGGATATCGGATTGTGAATTTCGAGTAGCAAGGACGTAGTAATTGTTATGTGAGAAAATTATACGTGAGAAAAAATGTGATATAAATATAATTAACGAAATTAGTAAAAAATGTTTTCTACTTGATTACGCTAAAATAATAGTATATTATTGAATTAGGAGCTAAAGTTGTACTTTTTGTGTTGAGTCTATAGTTTGGTGAAACACAAAAAGTCACTTTAGCTCCGAACACTATTTTTTCGGCAAACGTTTAAATTTGATTAAAAATATGAAATTAACGCATTAAATTTTTAATTTTTTTTTTTAAAATAAAATGTGTTGTGTAGTAGGGTTTAGTTTATGTGTCACAACAACACATAAATACCTTTTAAGACCTAGGTCTAGACCTGGGTCCCACAACAACTGGCGTTCTAAGGTGTAGATTAACGCTTTTTTTTAAACATCTTCGGGTTGAAGCCACCTGAGACTAAGTGTTCCGGCAAACTATTCCATTTGTACGCAGTTAGGACAAAGAAGTCTCTCTACGATCTGCCAGTATGACAGCGCGGGATCTTTACCGTTTCACTGGTTGCGACAGCCGATTGCCGAGTGGAACGGGGGTAAGAATAAGTTTGAGGCATGATGCCGCTGATTTCATCTGAGCACTGCTGATGACGATATTTGTAAAAAAACAACGAGGTCAGCATCAGTGCGACGATGTTGTAGGGAATCAAGTTTTGATGTCAAAGTTCAATCACCCACAATTCGTATAGCCCGCTTTTGAACAGAGTCCAAGAGGGCCAAGATGGAAACAGAAGCAGCACCCCAAACTTGACAACAGTACTCCATACAGGGACGAATATAGGACTTATAAACATGGAGCAATTGGTATGGAGTGAAAATTTTTTTGCATCTATTTAGGAGGCCGAGTTTTTTAGACGCGCTTTTTGCCATCGCCATTACATGATCGTTCCAGAGTAGGTCATTTGAAACTGTGACACCCAATAAACGAATGTTTTTACATTCACCTATTGGCTCATCACACATACTGAATAAAATATCTTTGGGGAACTCGGTCTTTAATCTGGAAACAATCAACAGCTGTGTTTTGGTAGAGTTGAAATTGACAAGGTTTTGGTCACCCCAGTCGGCGACTTTATTCAGGTCTTTGTTTACGTTTATGGCAGCGTCTCTCCGTGCAGGATTAATTCGTTCGTGCATTTTACCTTTTGAAGGAAGGGGATCGAACGACTTGTGCAGAGTACTATCATCTGCAAAACTATTTATTGGGTTGCTGGTGATTTTCAACAATTCGTTGATACAAATCAAAAATAGGGTTGGGGACAATACTGAGCCTTGGGGTACACCAGCGTTAATTAGTTTAGACTCAGAAGAAAAGCCGTCTAACGAGACCGAAATGTATCGGTTGGATAGAAAATTTTGAATCAGCTTCACAGCATTGGGATGAAAACCGTACGCAACGAGCTTGTTGATTAAGTTGGCATGCCAGACTCGATCGAATGCCTTGGAGATGTCTAAAGCGATAACGTATGTTTCACCACCTTTATCAAGTATGCTGTTCTAACAATGCGCTACATAGTTTAATAGATCGGTAGTTGATCTTTTGTTTCGAAAGCCGTATTGGCTGTCGGATATTAAATGATTTTCTTCCAGAAATTTTGAAATGTGTGTATTAATATAATGCTCGTAGACTTTGGATAGGACCGTAGTAAAGCTATTGGCCTATAATTTGAGTTATCGGATTTTGGTCCCTTTTTGGGGACACGCTGGACATTTGCCAACTTTCAGCACGATGGAAATATACCAGATTTGTAGGATTGGTAGAATATTTTAGTTAAAGTTGGTGCAAGTTCTTTGGAAAAGGTTTTTAAAATAATGGGTGGAATATTGTCTAATAACTGTCTAATAAATATGTTTTAGGTAATAAATTTTCTGAAATTAATTTTTATTGATTTTAATTCATTAAAATGAACTGAAATGCATTCTGTTTTGAACAAATTAATAATATCATGTTATTTTACTTTACTGCCGCCGTAAAAATATAAAAATTACTTTACTGCCGCCATAAAAATATGAAAATTACTTTACGCACAAACGAATCGTAAAACACATTTTACATCCTAGTTATCGTGACATGAAAGTTGAACTCAACGCCCGTAAAATAAAAGCCCGTTGCTATATAAAACATTAGTGTATTTTCCTACTTTGCTGCCCTGTAAAATAATCGCCCGGAAAATCATCATAAAATTAGAACCAACAAATAAATTATTGTATGAAGTTTATAGAAAAAATCATGGCATGTTTAGTATAATTACTTCGGTCTGAAAGACCTAAGTATTACATTCATGAGCCAAAAGTGAAATTCTTACCCCCACTTTTTTTGGCATTTCTCGACGTTTTAGGACCTACTGATTCTAAAACAGCATAAAAAGAAAAATGTTTGTCTGTCTGCCGGCCGGTCGTCCGTCATTGTCTACGCTGCAGGGAAAACCGCTGGAGGGATTTCAAAATTTTTTTTCTTCTAAAAATAGGTATACTCAAGGGACAGGTCCGAAAGGACGCTGTGTTCGATAACTGTACCGGAAGTGTGTCAAAAAAATCATTATGTGTGTCAAAAATAGCAAATTTTCATATTTTTGGCTTAAAAAACGTTCATTTTAAGTAATTACAAGTAGGAACATTAGATTTGGAGAAATCTTGTTGGTAGGGATTGGTATGTGAGATCAAAAACTAGATTATTGCATTATAAGTTTGTCAAAAAAATGTTGTCAAGTGTGTCAAAAGAAAGATTTTTTTTAATTTTTTTACCCAATTTTTTGGAAAAAAATTAAATTAATTCTTTGTTTGAAATGAAATTTTATTATTATTATTGAGAATTATAGCATTATAAGTTTGTCAAAAAAATGTTGTCAAGTGTGTCAAAAGAAAGATTTTTATTTATTTTTTTAGCTAATTTTTTGGAAAAAAATTAAATTAATTCTTTGTTTGAAATGAAATTTTATTATTATTATTGAGAATTATAGCATCATAGGTTTGTCAAAAAAATGTTGTCAAGTGTGTCAAAAGAAAGATTTTTATTTATGGAAAAAAATAAAATTGTTTGTTTGAAATGAAATTTTATTATTATTATTGAGAATTATGGCATTATAAGTTTGTCAAAAAATAATGTCAAGTGTGTCAAAAATGATTTCATTTATTTTTTTAGCCAATTTTTTTATAAAAAAATGAAGCGGTTTTTATGACGTAAATGTAATTTAAAATGAAATTGGACATGGAAATTTTTGAATTTGTTATAGTTTTTGAAATATTTTTGGAATTTTGAAAAAGTTTGTATTTTTGATTTTGTAATAATTTTTGCAATATTTTTAGAATTTCGGAAAAAGTTTTAATTTTTGATTTTGTAAGAATTTTTGAAAAATTTTAAATTTTTGATTTTATTATAATTTTTGGAATTTTGAAAAAATTTTCAAATTTTGATTTTGTAATAATTTTTGCAATATTTTTAGAATTTTGGAAAAAGTTTGAATTTTTAAGAAATTTTGGAATATTATCGGAATTTAGAAAAAGTTTAAATATTGATTTTAGTCTAATTTTTGGAATATTTTTGGAATTTGAAAAAGTTTGAGTTTATTTAAATTAACAATATTTTTGGAATTTTGATTATAATTTTCCGGCAACGTATTGATGTTTCGTGTTAGTTTTGTAATAAATTTTTAAACAGAGATAAAAAATACTTGTACTTTAACAAAGAGTTATGTTTGATATACATCGCTGCCCAAAATTAAAAACCATGTCCTCATAAAATTTTTTTGCCACAAACTATATCAAAATCTTTAACCCAGACCAAAGTCTTGATTTCTCAGAGCTGTGAGATTTCAGCCCCTCCATGTTTTTAACTTAAGTTGCTGTTGTACAATATACATATAATGTACTTTTTTCAACAGAATAAAATAAAATCAATAAAATAACAATAGATTTACTTTTGTTACTGGGTGAAAGAAAGTGGAGTTTAAATGTTTTTTTTTTTCAAATAAAAGATAATTGTGATGTTTGTGCAGCATTTGGCGTTGGATGTGTTCCAAGAGGTATTAGGCCGGAATGTTTTATAAATATATCATCATTGACGGTGTTCTAATGGGGTTGCTCTAACTCATTTCAAGATAATGCAAGTAAATTTCATTAGATGATTAGATTGGATTCTTCAGGCAACAATTTAGTTATATTAGTTATATTAAATTTGCATATTCATGAATACATTTTTTTTGTTTGAATTAATTAATTGAGAATCCATGTATTTTGAAACAATTCCCTTCGCATTAGCCGACGGGTGCAGTACAGTTTGTCGGTCTTAATATATGAATCAATGTGAACAATATACCTGATCGACATTTGTCGATATATATTTTTTCAATGTGTTTATTATTTTGTCTCGTTTTAAAAATGCTGCTGGCTCATGCCATTGAGATCATGTTTAGTGCGACATTTTTTGATGTGCGAGAAGTCTTGTGAATTTACTCTACCAAGTGTTAAATTGTTCTCATTTGTCCAACAGATGTTGAGTTACTTTATTTATTTTGATACCACTGACTTTTTGCTTGGGTTAAGTAGACAATTTTTTTTTGTTTGAATTAAATTGTATTTTCTAGTTAAATTTATAATTATACTAGAAAAATCTTAAAAAGAAAAAAAATATTATGTGTTTATGCTGTTCATGATTAAATTAAATAAAAATGTGAGTAGATTTGGATTAGTGAAATTGCCTAGAATCCATTGGTTAGTGTAATCTGATGAGAAGGTTAAATCTTTTATAAGTTCCAATTAGGAAAATATTAGGAAAATCATAAAAAGAAATTTGTGTGTTTAAATTAACTAGAAAACTTGTTTTGGTTTAAATTAACTAGAAAAGTTATTTTAGGTAAGTAAAATTTGTGCAGGTTGAAACAGAAAATAAAAGAAGAAAATATTAGAGAAAAAAAAAGATTATTGTTTCTTTGTGTGGTCAAGGAAATATAACTGGAAAAGAGAATCAAATTTAAAGGTTTATAATTTAAATGAGAACAACAAAAAAATTAATATATATGTGTTATTATGGTTTTCCATATTATTCACTGTTTGTGTGCTTTTGTCACTTTTGAATTAAAATGCGATATTTAAAAATATACTTTTTACTGTTTATTTTTAATTTTTAATTTTATTTTATTAATAATAATATAAACTTCCTTATAGTAACAATTTGATTTACTTTTTTATTTTATAGAATATCGATTTCGACTTACGTCATCATCAGTTCTTAAATTATTATTACAATTTTTGCTTAAGCTATTACTTATATACTATTTCAACTGCTGTTTTTTATTATTATGTCATATATTTTGTTAGTTTTAGTGTTGATTTTATCATTTAAAATGTTGTTATTGTTTTTATGTTTATATATTTCTATTTCTTCCAATCTATCTAGATGTTGTCCTTTTCTTTTTTTATTTAATATGGTTAAATTTGTGTTGATATTGGTGTATTTGTGTTTTTCTATTTTCAAATGTTGAGCATATCTGGATTTTGGATCGCTTCTGTTAATTTCATTAGTGTGCTCGATAAATCTTTTTTTGAAGGACCTCCCCGTCTGGCCTATATAAAATTTACTGCAGTCGTCACAGGTAAGCTTATAAACACCTGTGTCTAAGCTTTGGGTTTTTTTAGGTTTTAGGTAGTTTTCTATTTTATTTTTGTTTTTGTAAGCCGCAATATATCCATATTTTTTTAAAGTTTTTGCATTATTTTGAATGTTGTTTTATTGTATGTTACGCCTACGTATTTTTTACCTGCTAAGTTTTCTTCATTCTTCAACGTTGTTAGGGTTCGCAAATTTTTCTTGTTTTTATATTTTCTATTTAATGTGTCAATCATTTCATTTTTATATCCGTTTTTACTGCCTATGTATTTGATGTTGTTTAGCTCGTCTTGATAATTTTCAGCATTCATTGGTATAGTGTTCAATCTATTGATCATGGGGCTGTAGGCAGCTAGTTTATGTTGGTATGGATGATGTGATATTTATTGTTTGGTCCGTTTGGGTTGGTTTTCGGAATATTTTGAATGTGTGTTTTGAATCTACATTTTTGATTGATAAATCCAAAAAGTTTATTGTGTTATTTTCTTCATTTTCTAACGTGAATTTAATGGAAGGTTCTATGCTGTTTATGTATTGGTGTAATAGATTAAGCTGTCTATTCGTTCCTTTGAATAATAAAATTATATCAGCAACGTAGGGATACCAATAAATGATTTTTCCTTTGTGTGGATTTGAGTTATTATGTATATATTTTGTTGTAAAAAATAATAACTTAAACAATTCAAAAACCAACAACAAAAAAGAAATAAAAACAATATGCAGTATTTAAAACAAGATCAAACAAAACAATGCTACAATAATCAAAGCAGATAAAGGGAATACATTAGTCATCTTAAAACTACAGACTACAACAATAAGATAGATGAATACATCACTAATAACAACATCGAAAAATTAAGTAAAGATCCAACGAATGAATTCAATGCACAAATAAAAACAATCATCAACAAATCTATCAACATATTAAGTGATAAGAATATAAGGTATAACAAAATGATAAAACCAACCGCACCAAGTATAAGAGGATTACCAAAAATACACAAACCAGATATACCGATAAGACCATTAATTAATTTCACCACAGCACCAACATACAGAATAGCGAAGTACATAAACAAACTATTGAAATACCACATAAAATTTGATAGAGTTATTCAGTCAAAAATAACACAGAATTAATCAATAGAATAGAACCAATAATAATACCTCACAACGCAAAATTAGCATCGTTTGATATAACCAACATGTATTCCAACATACCAATAAAAGATACAATAAATATAATAAAAAATATGTTAATAAAAAATAGTTTAAACCAAACAGATACACAAGAAATAATAAATATAATAACCGAAATAACAATACAAAACTATTTCACACATAACAATGAGTATTATCAACAAACAGAAGGATTGCCTTTGGGAAGCTCACTATCTGGAACATTAGCCGAAATATATCTCAACGATTTTGAAACAAAATATATACATAATAACTCAAACCCACACAGAGAAAAAATCATTTATTGGTATCGCTACGTTGATGATATAATTTTATTACTCAAAGGAACGAAAAGACAGCTTAATCTATTACACCAATACATAAACAGCATGGATCCTTCCATTAAATTTACGTTAGAAAATGAAGAAAATAACACAATAAACTTTTTGGATTTATCAATCAAAAATGTAGATTCAAAACACACATTCAAAATATTCCGAAAACCAAACCAAACGGACCAAACAATAAATATCAAATCATCCATACCAACATAAACTAGCTGCCTACAACCACATGATCAATAGATTGAACACTATACCAATGAATGCTGAAAATTATCAAGACGAGCTAAACAACATCAAATACATAGGCAGTAAAAACGGATATAAAAATGAAATGATTGACACATTAAATAGAAAATATAAAAACAAGAAAAATTTGCGAACCCTAACAACGTTGAAGAATGAAGAAAACTTAGCAGGTAAAAAATACGTAGGCGTAACATACAATAAAACAACATTCAAAATAATGCAAAAACTTTAAGAAAATATGGATATATTGCGGCTTACAAAAACAAAAATAAAATAGAAAACTACCTAAAACCTAAAAAAACCCAAAGCTTAGACACAGGTGTTTATAAGCTTACCTGTGACGACTGCAGTAAATTTTATATAGGCCAGACGGAGAGGTCCTTCAAAAAAAGATTTATCGAGCACACTAATGAAATTAACAGAAGCGATCCAAAATCCAGATATGCCCAACATTTGAAAATAGAAAAACACAAATACACCAATATCAACACAAATTTAACCATATTAAATAAAAAAAGAAAAGGACAACATCTAGAGATTGGAAGAAATAGAAATATATAAACATAAAAACAATAACAACATTTTAAATGATAAAATCAACACTAAAACTAACAAAATATATGACATAATAATAAAAAACAGCAGTTGAAATAGTATATATAAGTAATAGCTTAAGCAAAAATTGTAATAATAATTTAAGAACTGAGGATGACGTAAGTCGAAATCGATATTCTATAAAATAAAAAATTAAATCAAATTGTTACTATAAGGAAGTTTATATTATTATTAATAAAATAAAATAAAAAATAAACAGTAAAAAGTATATATTTTTTTTGGTTAATTCGATAAATTGCCGGTTTCTAGTTTTTTTCTCTGTTGAAATACTGACAAAGGTGATCTTTTGTATTGTGGTTTGTTGCTGACGATAAAAAATATAAGTAAAATAAAACCGTTTATTATTTGTCCTATATCGATGCGATCTATATTGTTGCAGTTAAATTATTCAATAGATAAAGCCTTAGTAACATTACCGATAATCAGTAGTAACATGTAAATTCAAACTTACAGAAACAGCTATAATGTGAATGATTCTGTTATTGTAGTATTGTGTTTGCTTCTTCATTTGTTTATCTATCATGAAATGGTTGCACCATTGTGTCAAATAATCAGTATCATTATTGTGTGTTATTCTTGGGAATAATTAGCTAGTAACAGTTTGACAAGAACATCTTGCTCCTATTTGATTAATCTTCTGTTATAGCAAGAGAACGGAATCTTGAATACTGTTTTTATTATTCATGACTACACTGAATAAATATTATTTTTATGATTGCTATTCAACTATCGGCTTTACATTCGGTGCAACAAAAAGGTGGAGAGGATTTGCATCTGCTACAATCATGAAGTGAGTGACTCATATATTTGATAAGTTTTTTTTCTGTAAACGTAGTACTAGTATTAGTGTGGATGTGATGAAATTGGTTTCCTCGGAACTTGTGAATTTATCCGTGTGCTCTGTCTCAAATGCGCGCATACTGGTTAATTTGTACTGGATTAGGGGACGTTAATTCTTGTATCCACATGGTTGTGCGAATCATTGTCCATTACATAGTTAGGAATAATAATTATTTCAATAATACACAATATCCTTTTTTCAAACTTATCATCCAACTAATTTGAATACGGATAAAATGTACTATTAAGTTTTTTGAATTGGATATGGGGTTGGATCAGGATGAATCATGGGGATGAGTGATATTACTTTTTAATATTAAAACAATTCTAAATAGTAATATTTTTGGGGTGGTCAATGTTCTTTTTTTTGCGCTTTGGATTCAGACCCCTTTTAGTATTTATGGCTGAAGGGCTGTTGCTGGTCCTCTAGGCGCGCTACTTCTCGGAAGTGGCAGATTGTTATTCAATGACCTCAATGCACTCACTGTTGCTCATTACATATTTTGGGATAAGTGTTGGGGAAGCTTTTGTTCATCTGTTTAGTTGAAACCTCAATAACATCAGTTCCTGATAATTGATTTTGATTAAACTTGCTTAAAGTATGATTTGTAACTGTTCTACTTTCCCACTTCCAGTTTGTCACTTCCGGTAAATTTTTTTTTCACTTTTTCTTTTCGTACAACAGAATTAATATACTATACTATACAGTTTTCTTTATCGAATTAATTTTGATGAAGTGAACGATGGAGATTTTGATACGCATTTGAGCGATAATGTTCAAAGTGGTCGGGACCGCCAGTGCAACTGTTTTTTAAAATAAAAACTATACGTTAAAACTATAGCAATAGTTAGCCATTAGTTGAAGTGTTTGATGGATATAAACTTAATACATATATCCAGAACATTTTGTTTCCAGAGCTGTGGTGAAATCAACTTATGAATCACCGTCGCCACTATTCCGTTTTTAGAAATTTATCTTTTTAACTTTTGTGAAATGTGGTAGTTCCTTTAGTTTTTGTATTATTAATGTAGTTTATGGTAAAATTTTGGGTTTCTAACCTTATTTTATTCTTCTCTAAACTGAAGCAACGTGAAATACGGATTACAATTTCCACGACAAAATTTTAATTTATTCGAAAAAGTAAACTTTGTTGTATTTATTTCAAGAAGAACCGTTTTAAAAAAATTTATTACATTATTTATTCAAAACGTTTCTCATCTAGTTGCGATCTTTAGAGATTATCCCGCGTATATAATAAGTCTCATATAGTATGTTGTTAAATGATTTCCTTAAAACTTTTATTGGTTAATACAAATTTTTAAGATGGTAAGATATCTAACCGAAAACAAATATTTCTTCCTTCCATCACTTAAGTTCATAAAAAGTTTCCCTATCAAAGCAAGTACTTTGCATATTGTTTACAATAAATTAACGTTTTCAAATAATAATTAAAATAATATAAAAAAATACATAAAAAAATTACAACGTGAAGCAACCAACTTCAAACTTTAATTGAAAATTAATTGCTTTTCTCAGGAAAAATGGAACGAAGAGAAAAAATTAGTTTAAGATCTTCAAATGAACAAGTTAAAGGAAAAGTAAGAATATTTATGAAAATTAAGAAAAACTGAAGATAGAATAATTTTTTTATTATATTTTGATTATTTTAAGCGTGACCTCTTTTGGAAAAATAAAAATGTTTCTTACCCGTTGACAGTAAAAGAACTAGAAATGTGAAAACTCGATTTCGATTGGGTTCAAGACTGAATAATTCATAAAATTTCATGACGACCCGTTTCATTTCATATAATAACTACATATCTTGTTCATGATAATTCTAATAAAATGTCATATAATTTTTTGTGAAATGTCATCGTCTCACGTTTTTTTCGTCTATTCAATTTCAATTTTATGCCATTTAAATTTGATATAATTTTATATTTCAATAAAATTAGTTTTATATAAAGTTTTTTTATTTGTTACTGATATTCAATTTCTTTAACACCATCGATGTGTACAAGTCTCAATTTACAAGAATTTCTACATTTATTTCGAACATGATCAGAAAAGGGTAACATTACTTTGGTAAATTACCAAGGGAGTCATTTAAAATATGAATGAGAATATTTCTTGTTGTTTTATATATATTTGAAGCTATAGTCAATTTTCTATAGCCATAGGAAGAATCAAACTATTCATTATGTTTTAACTTTGTTATGAGGTATATGGAAAACTTTCGTATATTTTGTAAATAGGATAGGAAAAAGTAAAATATGTAATGAAATTAGAATATGAGAATAACCCCGCCCTCATGTACACAATGGAAATTATCAGCCATTCGGCAAATCACATTACTAATCCAGATATTAAAATCAAACCTAAACAAAATATTATTTTATTTTCAATTACTGTGTTTCTACTGGTATTTTTATATAAACCGTAATTTTCTTAATGTAAACGAAAAAAAAAAATAATAAAATAATAACATTAAAGAAAAATGTCTCAATCTGTTTCTTTTTTTGATTATATTTCTACTTGCTCTAATAATCTTAACCAAAAAAATTGCTTAAAATAATAGAAAAAATTAACAATCTTAACTCTAACCCCTATCTAATTTTCTTGTTTATTTCTTGCTCTTTATTTTTATTTTCATTTTGTTCCATTTCTTTGGAACTTCAAGATTTGCACCGAAAATTTAATTGTGTGTTTTTTGTAATTAGAATTTAGAATGTGGATCTATTTGGAAAGATAAATTTTCTAGAATGAGTTTCATGAGAATAGTTGAGCAAATAGAAAATTTCTAATCAAACCTAAAATCATATGTAACAATTATATTCTCGCTTGTAATACCATTTCTCAGTAAATTAAACCATTAAGATGTTAAGAAAATGTTAAAAAGAAAAATCAACATGCAAACAGTTTGCACAAAATTAAATTTAAAAAAAAAAATTAAGAAATTAGAATTGTACACGCACAAAAGTAATTAGATAATTTTCTAATTTTCACGCTTTTATTAGTTTTATGGAAAACAATTTATTTGATAAGTTAAAAAATTTTATCAAGGGTGAAAAAAAGCTTTTATTTTCCGAAATTTCTTTTCCCCTAATAATATTGAACTTCAAAATACCAAAACATAACTTAATGTTATAAAATTAATTCCATTAATTTTTTTTAACAAAATCTTAAACAAATTCCTTAAGAACTTCCCCCATCATTTCAACTTAATTAATAAATATTGAACTTGAATGAAAAATTAACAGTAAGAAAAGGGGTGGAAAAACGATGAAAACAAAAATTTAAAGATTTGTTTTTTTTGGGTCGTGAAGAAGCAATGTGATGAAATGAAAATTTCTTTATTTATTTTAATTACAACTAAATTTAAAAATATTAAAAATTAAATCATTTACGATAGGATTTTTAATTGTTAATAAAACTATTTTGTGCAAACAAGCCGTTGTTTTGGGATAACCACTTGTATCTAAAATGCCTGCTCCAAGCCGTTTATTATACATTGAGAAGATATGTATGAGTTGTATTGAACTAATTAACTAAGTATAAACAATGATGATTGTTCTAAATTTAACCTAAAGTAAACAGATTTAACTGTATTCTTCCTGAACCCAAAATTTATTTATCGAAAACATACAAATATGTAGCTACAATGATCAAACCACAAAAATGTAAATCTAAAATTGGGATAATTTTTGTTATGTTGGTCTAACAGTTTAGGTTTACTTCTTTTATTATTATTTCCTTTGTAAAATTAAAGGATAGTTGTATATATTATGAAAAATATTTAATTTGTATTATTTTATGGTGTAATAGAAGCGTAAGTTATCTTTTGATCTTTTAGAGCTTCGTAAAAAATTGTTTTCCTTTGCATGTTAGATTTCCTTAAAAAGACCAAATAATCCTATTCTAATTATCCGTCTAGAGGCACAAATTCCCCATCAAAGTGACCGTTAAATCGTTTTAGTCTTAACAAATAAATTTAATCTCAATTAAAAATTCACACATGTATATAAAATTAATTTAAAATTAAATTATCCAAATTTTAATTAACTTTCAAAAACCAATTTTATGTTACCAAAATCACACACCCTTACACGATTCAATTTTTACTGTTGCTGTTGTTAATATTATAATTGTATAAAAACCAAAGGACAACATAAACAGAAACATTTTGACTATAAAGTTAAATCCGTTTATTTAGATTTTCCAGTAAATTAATTTTCATTCATTTCAAATTGAAAACTAAAAAAGGAAAACGAAAAATAAAGAAAAAATTGAAATTATTTTTTGCTGTTATTTGTGAAATCGAAATGAATGGAAAATTATAGTTTCGTACGTAGAAGCTGCGCATGATAAACTAATTTTTGAAAACCAAATTGAACATAAGTATATTACTTTTGTTAAAGTTGTTATATAGAAAGATGGATTTTGAATTTTTATGAAATTTTTTTCTATTATAAATCAACTAATACGCATATTACTATAAATACTGATTCATAAAACTGTCGAAAATGTCTTTGCTTTATAATTAAAATAATTTTAAATCCTACACAACAAAAAATCGTTATAATTTTGGTACAACTGAAATAGGATGAAGGATGTGCAGTTCTAAAAAAAAACACGAAAAAATGAAAATTGTCAATTACAAAATAGTCCAACATTTTCCGACAACATCACAGAAATTAGAGAATTTTTCATCCACATGCATAGGAAAATTGACATTTGTTTTTATCCGATTGAAATTCAAATTGTGCAAGAGTAGGAGAAGATGTAGAATTTCAATTAATTAAAAAATGTAAAAGAAAATAGGAAATTGCTTGTTTTATAATTCTAATTACGATTTTCCTGTAATTTAAAATTTTCGAAATGGTCATTTGAAACCTATGTAAAAAATGAAAATGTTTTTTTTTTATTTCAAATAACGGAAGAAGGGTGGTACACCAAATACGTTTGTGTATGTGTAGAGAAAATTATAACCCATACAGGTTTTTTCTTTGACGTTGAATTGAAAATAAAATTTATTGAAGTGAATAAGACGTTTTTCTTACTAATTAATGTTGTATTGCATATTCTCACTTTAAGTTTTTATGTTTATCGGTGAAGATGTTCAGCTTTAAAATTTAAAACCTTTTTTTATATTTATTTCAAATCATAAAAGTCAACCAATTTTGTTATTAAATTGTATCAAACTGTATAATATAAACATAATAATTTTTAATGGCTTGATAGCTGATATATTGATGAATTTGATTTATTAGTTAAATTTTTATTATTAGTTTTGGTCCAATAAATTTTTGATGTTAATATGAATAACAGAAAGTAATAATTTATATAATATGTGTAGCAAAAATTTTTGAGGCTTAACATACATTTTATGTACAAGTGTACAAACACACAAGTGTGAGTATCGAAATGCACGACAGAGTAGTGTTCAGCCGATTTTTTAATTCATATCGACACGATGATTATTCTACTTAATATCACATTTATTTTTTTATTATAATATAAACTAATATAAATTTAATACATAAACCAACGAACTTTATGGTTTGCTTCTAATTGCATTGAACTTTTACTGCAAATCTAGCTCTACACACTGTGAACTTATCAAAACTGTCCTAGATTATTCTAACATAGAGAAAACTTGTGACTGGAAGTGTTATAAATGTTGTGAGCTACTCCATGAAATAATTCATAAGGTTGTAATGAAGCGCTGCTTCGTTGTCTAACAACGAAGTGGCATAGCAGGCCGCGTACCTAGCGAGGTTGTATTAATAACCCCAAACTAGCTGCAGTCCATGGGGACGAGAAAGAAATCCTGCTGCTCCCGCACAAATACCGATTTAGTACGCGTAACGTGAGATAAGAACGGATGTAAGGAAAAAAAACAAGTGAAAAAGAACAGACTTTGGCGACCCCCGTGTACGAATGAACCACGATCACCACATCCAACCCCTACAATTCACAGCAACCCCTACCTTCACATGCTTCACGTCTCATACACTCACACACACACCTAGACACACGGGAAATAATCCATTATCATTCTTAAAAAGAAAATGTTATAGATTTCGAAAATTGAAACAATATAATTTAATTTAATTTAAATTTCAATTTAAACGTAAAATATATATTAAATGCAATTGTTTTATACGTTTAGCAACAGAAAAGAATTTAACAATTTTTTCCTTTGCTACTTAAATTGATAGGAATACTTCATTTTATTATGTTTTTTTATTTTGTATACCTTCTGAATTAAACCAAATAATTAAACGTTAGTGGTCTATGCAATATTGTTTTTTTTACTCTTTTGTTTATTAGATTAATATAATTAGATATAAAAAAAGTTAAAAAAAAAGTTAGGGATCAAGTTTGATAGAACTTAAAGGTATCGAAGATTTATATATCATTTTCTATAGATCACTTTAATTCACGAATAATTCTTTGTTTGTTTGTCCTTTGTTACAATATATATTAAAATTGACATTTTTTTCATAAATTTAAAAAAAATTAAATCAATTTCTAATATTAAATGAAGAAAAAAAAATCGAAAAATTAAGTTCATTGTTCAAAACGTTCATAACTCTAACAAGCATTTTTATTATAGTTGTTTACGATACTATTCTGTACTATGATTTATGTATGAATGGAATAAAAGTATGAATATTAAAAATAATAATAATATTACATCCTATCACTGTTTTTTTCTTAAATTTTTTTGTTGTTTTTCCGTTTAATGTGGAAATTCTAGATTATATTATTATGGAGAAATAGTAGTGCTATGTTTTATCGTTCATAATTACATCAGAATTACTGATTTTATTATAAGCTGTTTAAATTTTGAATAATAATTATTAGAAATTAATCAATCCATACGCACCCCATGCATACACGCACACGTCCACACACTCATGCCCACATTATTACATGTACATACTCCCACATATATATATTTAAAAACGACTCACCCCATAGCTTGGCCAGATCCCTCTCCAGTAGCTCCAAATTAATCGCTCATCCTCCCACACTTCATCGATCGGTGAGCTCAGTAATCAGTATCCCGACGACGAAAGATATCGTACTATTCAGCAGGTATGATGATGACGATGTATAATCACAAAAACAAAATGGTTGTACCGGAAACGTATTAGTACAGTCAGTACCCGGTTAGAATCATAACATGCGGCCAAATATTTTCTGTAAACCACACTCCAGCATCTAATTCACTGATTCACTTCGTCCTGATACCAGTGTTACCACAGAAATATCACAAAGATTTGAAGTAGATGGAATTAGGAAGGTAATAACACATCGATTAGAAACGTAATCAATCTCCAAATTTCAATAAGCAATTAAAAAAAATTATGACTATGTTTTTCTATTATGTAACAGTTTCTTGGCTAAATTTATTTTTCTTCACATATACTTTTAATTTATTCTAACACAGAATTATGCGCATTTTTATATAAGAATGCAATTATTATTTATAGTTCTATTTATCACAGTTCTAACAGAAAACAAGTATTATCACAGCAATTTTACATGCGTATTATTATTATTTACTATTAACTTTATCACAACACTTAAGAAAGGACATTTTATTTAATTTAATTAATTTTCTTTTTTTGAACAAAATTATGTCATCAGCTGTGGTTTTGTTTGTACAAATAATTATAACCAAACCAACAATTGATAGAAAAACTGACATGCGTTTTAATTGGTTTTCCGGTCTCGCATTATCATAAACATAATTCACTGAAGCTTACCTCGGGTTATAACTATCGTTCTTGAACTTTGTACCGAATTGTTTTCTTTAATTATTCGCTGGATTAATTCCTTTAATTTTATTTAATAAAATACACCACATTAAACACAGCTCACAATTACGAGACGGAAATCACATAAATTCTATACAAAGAAGCATAGCTTACGTATGATTAAACATGGATGGCAGTCATGATATATAAACTAATTACAAATGGTGGCGCTTAGCCGATAGTGATTTGCAAACGGCAACAATGCGCATTAATACCAATGAATTTACTTAGCTTTCCGCAGGAAGATTTGTAACATTTAAAATTGTTGATCTATGGGTGGACAACCACGCGTACTGTAGTCCCTGCTATTGGCATATGAGTTATCTTGAGATATCGTATACTACTGGCAATAGCAGTGAAATCTCATTAGTCAAAGTGATATCTTAGGAGTGGTGGCGGATGAAGTTTTTTCAATCAACGATACCCCCCTCCATACCTCTCTTAGTCTTAGTTATGGAATATTCTATGATGACACGCATTTTTTTAAATAAAATGTGTTTGGTAGTAGAAATTACAAAATGTGTCACAACAACACATAAAGAACAAGGTCCCACAACAACATGCTTTCTAAGACGCAAATTTTTCTATGATATGATTTGATTATTTTAAATATAAAAAGGTATATAATAATTGCTTGGAATGCTGATAGATGTGAAACCCAGAATAATTTAAATGATTTTAATTTAAAGATTCTGAAATTTTAATTTGCAATGCTATAATAATTGGAAGATACCAAAAAACACAGCTATTTCACAGATTTAAGTTTTCACTTCTGTTGGCAGGCCTTAAGACTGTCTTCTTTATTTTTTATTTTCATTCAAACAATAAAAACAATCGCGTTATTTTTACACGCGGTTGAAGTAAAATTTCTTTGGCTACTGTGGCAGGTATTACTAAAAAGATTAGAAGAAAATAAATGTGTCATAATTGAAATTTAAAACAAGAGGGCCATTCCATTTTAAAGTCAACCTTCAAGCTAAATTTTTTTTCTTCACAAAACTGTAACTGTGACCTATAATTTTTTTTCATATATTTTACTATAAGATATGGCAACAACTGTGAAAATTCCAATATTGTTATTTTGTTTAGAATGCAATTGAGCGCATGGTTGTGAAAAAGGCGTAATATACGAATTAAAATATTTCTAAAAAGAATATAACATAGCACAAATATAATAAACTGAATTGTTTTAGACTTTTTATTTTCTGTAAGCTAAAGTTTGGAATGTCTGAATTGGACTGCTTTGCTTTCCAAATAAATGAGGTAAGCATTCTAAACACATGAATTCTTTTGTGTTACGTTAGTCACGTTACGTTAGTCACGCATCATATAAATCAAAAGCGTCAATTATGAAAAACTAACATATTTTTTAAAAAGTTATTGGCTTTTTTAAAAAATACATTAATTACATTGAAGAAACTTATCAATAAATTTTATGTACATTTTCAACATCTAGAGAATTTCGGTTCATAATTTAGGTGTTAATTTCATGGTATAAAAAATGTTACGTCAGCCACATTTAAATTTTTATTTAAAAAATATCTAAAAATTTTAATTTAAATAAAAAAGCTTTCTGATTTAGATAAATAAACTCGATTTACATTTTAAAAAGTCAACAAGTGCTTAAAATAATCTTTACTATTTTAGTTATAAGGAAACAAAGTTGTAAATTTCGGTATAAATGTTACGTTAGTCACTTTGGAATGACCCAAGAGGTTTATGATAACTTAAGTGAGAAACATAAACTTTACTTTGCAAATTTGCTAAATTTCGTTAAAAAACAGCAACCGTTGTACCAAATCTTTTTGTTGAATTAAATAAACATGCATTCATTGTTAAATTTAATTTGTAATACTTTGTAAGACTTTGTAGTACATTATGTAAATATGCTTTTTTATTACTCTTGTTGGAAATTATATTATCAATAAATGTTACTCTCAATTTCAAAATGATATATTTATTTTATATTTAATCTTTTTAGAAATACCTGCCACAGTAGCCAAATAAGTTTTACTTCAACCGCGTTTAAAGATTACGGACTTCATTTTTTTTTCTCAACAATGAAACCGTTATCTCAGAAAACCAATATGGGTTTTGTAAAAATTAATCAGCAGATCGATATTAAACATCATGTTTCTTGTTTATTTCTTGATAATAGACAATCTTTCGATTCAGTCAAATATCCGTTGTTACTTCCTAAACTTAGAATCTATACAAATCTTACATATAGTCGAATTTTGTTTATATGAATCTAGTCTGTAGCGGAGCGGTTATATTATTCAACAATTTGTTTGTTCTTATCTAATGTCATCTTATTCTAAATTTAAAATATTAACAATTTTAAAACAAAAATTGTTCAACATCTAAGATTTAAGTTTTATATAAGTTTTATACAAAAAAAAATATTGGTGAAGATGATACAAATTCTTCTGATGAAACTTCATCAAACAGTTTACAACAGAGTAAATTCATCAAACTTTTCAACTAATGGCTAATTATTTTTATATATTTCAGGTAGTTCCAATTATAAAACAGGTGCTCTAGAGGCGCCCTACATTCAGTCAGTCTCTCGTGAATATCAGAAAAGGAATTTTAATTTGAAATTTAGAATGTGATTTAATTATTTTAAATTCAAAACATGTTGATTTTTTTGAATTTATATATTATTTATTTTAATATTAAATTATTTTCAAATATTTTTTTGGAACACAAGCACAAAAACATATGGCCACAATATATTTTGTATGTCTGGCACGCACGCTGTCTGTATGTGAAATTTGTAGTTAAATCCATCCTACATAGATTATTTTCATAGTACTAAAATATCAAAATAATAATTTAAATAACAATTACCATATAGTAAAAACAAATTAAACACAAACCAAAATCATTTGAATTGCAAGAAAAAACAATTATTTTAGGGGTTCAAAAAAACAGTTGTCAAAAATGTATAAAGCTGTACGTGGATTACTATGTTTTTTTAAAAATCCAAATTGTGAGTTGGAGTGCTATGTTTATTTTTTTTAAATGTTAACAGTTTAGTACAATTTAGCAGCCAACTTCTAAAATTTACAACTATTACAAAGAAGATGGCGCACTTGAATTATATAAATATCTTAAATTTGTTTATAAATTAACAATTAAATAAATATTTATAAATTTTAGGCATTTATTACAAAAATTAGTGTGTATTACTAGTGCAAATGCGTGTTCCAAACTCGAGTGATCTAGCTCTTGTTTGGAAAACGCATTCGCACTAGTAATACAATCTATTATTTTATAAATTCTAAAATTGCCGATATTGGATTTATGACATTTTCAATATATTTCCTACAAACTCAACAATTGCCGACTTTAATTTTGATACAGTTTGTAATACAGTTCTAACAAATACGACGAGTGGTGACGTCAATGAATAAATCAGTTATTATCTTTGATACTACATTTATAAATTCAACATTCACCGACATCAGTTCTTAAAACAGTTATTATATTCAATATATCCGCCAGTAGTCTGAGTTGTTTAAACATCAATGAAGAAGCATTGCATAGGATGATAGGCTGAAGAACAGGATTGATATTTGGTATGAAGAGTGGGATCAGAACAAATCATGGGGTGAGTGAAATATTTTTAATTTACTAAATGTAGTAATAATTGTGGTAATATTGGTGAGGATGTGATGATCTTGGCTTCTTCGGCCTTCGACGTCGTTATAGCCCTTTTATCTGTTTTCTTTTTTCTTTAGATTATGTAACCTCTTTTGCGTGCATATCTGTTCATTTGTGCTGGACAAGGGGTGATATTTCTCCGTGAACTCATGAAACTGAAGCTTTTTGGATTACAATCTCGCTTGCACGCAGTCCCGCCTATTTGCTTCCTGCTAGTGGCTCAGTAACAGATACAGTATTCACAACAGGATCTTAAAAATTACATAAGGATCCTTTTTCAATTTCAAATTCTATAGGGTTTTTCTTTTGATTTAATTTTACATTATCATTGCACTTATCCTTTTGATTTAAAATTCTAGAATCATCTCGATCGAACAAATGATCGAGTATAAATAGTAAGATTCTCCATCTCCCACTTCTCTTTAATTATGCTCTTCCTCGCACAAAAATTTATAATTTTTTAAAATCTCTCAATAAAAAATTGCAAGTCAACCCATTTTCATTACATCATCTCAATAAACAGCTTCTCTACAACTACATAAATTTGAACAACCGTATTGCATCTACATGTAAGTCTATGACTAAGCTTTACAAAAAATGTTCATCATTTATGTAGACAGAAATTTGAATTATTAATGGATATTGTGTGGTGACGCAACAAGCCAATTAATTAACTAAAAAAGTTTTATATTAGTTGAAATTTATTTTAATTTGAAGGGCGGAACCGAAAAAATATGAAATTATTAGAGAATTCCTTTAAATACAAATACTCTTTCTTTAGAGTAAAATTCAAAATAGTCCGTTGTTACATTGCTCAAAAACTAAACAGCCAAAAACTCCTGCCATACATATTTGCATAAAAAACGTTTTGAACTGGTAATGACAAACTGAACGCAGAACGTAGAAATATTCGAAACAAAGCTATAACTTTATGTTGTTATGTGCAAGATATTATCTGTGTCAACTGTACTTCAATTTTCTATATTACATATAATAATATACTTGACGATTATGGAGTGCAATGTACAAAAAAATGATAGTTTTAGAAAAAACTCTTTAAAGAAAAGAGTTTCACTTAAAAAATATTAAACACCTGCATATAACAAAAACAAAATAACACGCAACAGAATATTGTTGTTTATCCTATAAGGATAACAAATAAACAAATGAAAAATAATCGATTTCACACTTATGTGTCAACATTTGATGATGGTGTTCTTATGTTTTTGTTGGTAAAAGTTAGGTTGCTAGAACGCAGTAGAGTAGATACTATACGAAACATTGCTAATGTTTCGTATAGTATACATAAGTGGTTTTGTTAAGGATAGATATTCAGTATTAAATTGTCAGTGGTACAGTGTAGTTTTAAAATAATGATAGAAATAACAATAGGAGAAATATTTTTATAAGCAGATAAACAAACAAAACAAATGAATAAATAAAAATAAAAACGTACCGAAAAGTTATTGTTCTAATTTTCTGATCTAGTGAACGAAGTCGAACTAAATATTCGTAACTCGGCCAAGAAATGTTATAATAGTATAATAGTACAGCATGTTTAAGTACGAACATGTTTTTTTTTAGAAAATTTTGAATTTTGTTGAAGTTTTGGAAAATTTTGATTTTTGCAGTAACTTTAGAACATCTTGATTGTTTTTTTCAAATTTTTTAATTATTTATATTTTTTTTGAATTTTTTTATAAATTTTTGAATTTTGGTTGTATTGTATTTTTGAGAATTTTTTAACATTTTTTTTAGTTTTGATAATTTTGAATTTTTAAGCGATTTCGGATTTTTAAAAATTAGTTTTACTTTTGAAAATTGTTAAATTTGAATATTTTTTAAATATTTTATATTTTTGATGATATGGATTTTTTTTTTATTTTTAAGTGATTTTGTATTTTTGAACAATGTTGGATTTTTGTAATTTTTGATAATATTAAATTTTTGTCTCAATTATAAAATTTTTTGTATATTTGAAGTTTTTGTATTATTTGTTTTAACCAACGATTTTGTATTATTTGTTTTAACCAACGAAACTACTCGAAGTTAAACTGCACAATCCAACTAACTCAATTGGGTTTGTTTTTTTTATTTTTGGTTAAATTTTATTTTTTTGGAAATTTCTTATTCTAAATTTATTTGGTTTTCTTTTAAATTTTCCCATTTTTAGTGTTCTATTCTTGTTTTTAACCAAAGAAAACCCGTGCCTTGGCTAGTGAAGCAATACATCAATGATATTGTCAGTCGTAGATATGGCATCTCATCATATTATAATTAAAAGAAAGATTATGAAAAACATGAACCATTAAAATTTATGGTTTTGCAAATTCTTAAATGCATTTTCAACCCTCATAAATGAAACTCATTTTATTACAATTAAATTTTATGACAAATTATTTAAATCACTCATTTCCATTGATATCGTTCATTTTTCAAAACATAAATAAAATCAAAAATTTTCTATTTTAACTCCACATAATCCATACACACAATATATAATACATACTTTAAGCTCATAAATTATATGCAACGATATTATTCCATCATAAAAATTTTTAGTTTTAAATTTATTAGAATATAATTTTCTTGTTACATTTCTAATTGCATTAAAATAAAAAAAAAATAAAATTAAGTTTATGAAATAGATTTTGTAAGAAAAAATGAACAGATTTGTAATTAAAGTTTTGTTGGGAAAATTATGCGAGAAAATGAGTTTTGAAATTGAACAGTTGATGTGTGGTTGATTTTAATTAAATTTCAAATAAAATGTGATAAATTTAAGCTGTCATGAATTTTTTTCTTGTGTAAACATAACGTAAGTATAAGATATATTTCGAATAACGATGGCACTTTATAGCTTTATGGTTCATTGATCCCAGTTGGAAAATCAAAAATGAAATAAAAATTCTGTAATAAATTTTCATCATACATAAATAACAAAAAAAAAAATTATGTTGTATAAATAATGTTCAGGAAAACAATAAACCATTAATTTCAAGTGTCCAATTTTTTATAACTACAAAGTTTATTTTTTTTTATAAGTGAAAGATTTATTAATTCTTTAGTATTTGTAAAGTTTTTTGGGTTCGATTTGATACTATATAAATGCCAAATGATTTTTACTACTGCTACTGCTACTAACAGTAGCAAAGTTTTTTCACTATTAAAACAATGCACTCTTCAAACACATAAACAAATTCATGCAACTAACAAAATGATAAACGATTTCCCCAATATTTTAATTATTCTCGATTGAATATCTAGACAAGACCGTACAAATGGATAACAACGAATGGATAGGAAAATATAATTGTATTTTTTGTTTTGAGTTTTCCTATATAACAACAGAACATCAACCGTAAGAAATAATATTTGTTTTTCATTTCCTTTCTAGTTTATATTTTTTTTGTGTTTTGAGGAAAAAAAATTAATCTTCATTTTAATTTCCTTTTGATTATTTCTTCTTTAAAAAATTTGCTGTCCTAATTCAATCCTTTTTTTTGTTTTAAGGGGTTGGATTGATGAATAATTTAAATATAGAATAAAATTTAAAATTCAATTTTGTGGAGCTCATTGCAGTTTTAAAACACGATTTTAATTCCACAATTCGACAATTTTAAACAGTTTTTGGGATAGGTCACAATAAGAAACTTTTTTCTTAGAAAATTTGATGTGACGTGATGTCATTCCAATCATAAACATTCAATACACTTTTGTTGATTGTATTTCCCTTTTCTTCAGATGCAGGTATATACTCTAAAAAGTATTCTTATTTACAGACAAAGAAATATTGAGCAACATGTTACCTATAGTTTACCCAACTTGGCTAAAGCAAAATCTAAGCGTGATTGGACGTAGACACGTGCATTTATGAATAACATAATGAAAAAGATTTGTTGTTGCGCAAACAATTTTTTATATGTTTTTTATAATACGATCACTTTTATGTTTTCTTAGGATATCGTCGGGAGTTTAACTTTCCGACTCGAGAAAAAAGCTTTAAATGAATATAAAAACAACTGAAATCCTCTTTATTTTATAATCTTCTATCAATCAACCTAAATAGAAAATAATAATTTAAATCAACTACACGTGAAGTAGTTTTTGGTTGAGTATGTTGATAAACTAAAAACGAAGTGGCTTAGTATTTTTATGAAACTGGAAAAGCTCACTTCAAAAGAAAATTAATTGATTTTAGCTTATATTTTTTTTTTAAATGTGTTACTTTATATATTTTACAAAAAAATTTCTAAATTAGTAAAGATGACTATAACTGATTAAGTCTGACCAAACTTTTAAATTGCCTTTTCCTTCTCATATATGACTACTACTGACCTACTGACTAACCGACGATTTCATGCTTGTATTGTTATACGGATCATCTCCATCTACTCATTTGTCTCAAAAATGTTCACAAAACTCAGCTCAACCCAAATGCTTTTCCACCCCTCAAAACATTCGCGCTTTTATCGCTTGAAACAAAAAAAAATAAAACAAATACAATACAATAGAATGTAAATGCATCGCCCAAACAAAAGTGTAAATAAATCACCATTGACCATTATATTCTTTAAATGGACTCTTAGTATTCTTCTTGACTAAAAGACAATACAAAAAAGTCCTACAAGTGCGAATATTATACGCTAGCCGAAGGTTCCGTGTATATAATAATCTACAAGAATAGTTTTTCGCAAAAACACAATGTTAGAACTAAATCAAAAACGAAGTCCTTGCGAATTAAAAAAAAAAAATTGTTTTGCACTGGAAAAAGCGCATGTTGATACGCAGTTGGCGCCGTTCCAGTACTCACTAGCCTTTCTTCAGCATGTCACGAAAATCTTAAACTTCTCAGAGCACAAAGGCGATGTGATGTTATTGTTTCAGGTATTCCAAGTTCTTACACTGATCTCTCTGACGCGGTTCAGCGTACTAATAGAATTGTTTACCCCAGTTTTGAGGCGTCAATGTTATCAACATATCATTGGCTCAATAGACAAAAAACCTTGATAACAATATCTTTTTTCAGTATTCAGATCAGGGACAGCATCATAAAGTCATATTTTTTGAGAAAAAAAAATTGAACTTCACGATATTTTCCCTGCGATGAATCTAACGGGTGTAATGTCGACTGGAGTAGGACAACGTAGTGCCGTAAAGTTCCCTCTTCATATAGTATTTGTTTTCTCAAATCACCATTTTGCTTATCACGCATTGTTCATAACAAATTTTCTTTCATCCATAATCGATAACCATATTTTCGTATAGTTTCCGTCACACAGTTTTTTTTATAACAACACCATTAACCATAATATTTTATTTTACAATCCCCTAATATTGGTTCATATTGCGTTTCCACCAGCATTATTTCGCCATACTACGTGAATTTGAATTATCCGGACCTTTAACCGCCGTTGCTCTAACTATTTTCAAACCTCAAACAGCCGTACATGTTTGCCCAAACGTTTCAATATTTAAAAACTATTATTCTACCATCAGTTTTGTCATTGTCTTTAAAAAGATATTATATTTCTTATATAGTTATTATTAACAATTTCACTTTCCGTTATGAATCTGGATTTGACTGTAATACGTTTGTAATTTATAGTTTTGTAGTACTTAATCATCATAAAATCGGTTAAACTTACGTTTAATCCATTCTAATATATTAATATTTCTTCCCAATGCGTTGGAAATAACTTATTTCGTGAAATCATTTTACAATTTTATGTATTACAAAATAACAATCAGTATTTTTGTTTGAACGGAAAATGTACTAACATTCTATAAATTTCCCTTCAAAAAAACTTTGTAGCCGAATTTTCGATATTAAATTCCTGTAAAAGAGATGAATATACGATCTTTTGTCTCTTAGTAAAACGATTCTTATTCGATTATTGTATCTTCTGGATGATGCTTGCTGTTTCTACTGTCAGTCTCCATGATACAGACCACAAGGATTAATTTTTGCTTGAGATATGCATTTTGTTCAACTTTTAAATAATGTGTTATGATCCAAAAGTCAGTAAAATTATTTGTGTGTGATAAGAAAGAAAAACCAAATTCATTCTTGGTAAATATGATTAAAGTGAAAAAAATTATTATGTGTTTGTTGTGTTGTTAGCAGTTCCGTCCATACTGTGGAAATATAATGTTAGTGGTGAGTGTGTACCAACTAGTCAAATTAGGACAATTTTTTTTTGTATATTTATTAAAAATCAAATTCATGAACAGAGTTATGTTGTTAATGAAAATAATTTTATTTGCTCGTTTCGCCGTACGGAAACGTTAAATTAGTAAAGTAGTAATTATATTCCTGTTCGGTGTGCGTGCTTTGCTCAATGGAATTTTATCCCGAGCCTGTCTCTAAAACGGGTAAGACTGAACCAGCTAAGCAATTAGTGAAATTTTTATGTTAGTATCAGTTTTATTTTTGAAAAGAAGAACCAATGATCGGTCGGGGGTGATAAATTTCGATTACAACCAAAATTTTTTTTGTTTTTAACCGATAGTACAAGACAATCAGAAGGTCATAACTGTGCCGTTTGGTCAACATTTTATTTGTTATACATTTGTAAGAGGTCATTTATGTTAGCTTCAGTGCGTTCAATAACTGCTTTGAAAGCAGCCTGTTATATTTTTGGATAAATGATGTGACCTTTAGCCATTTAATGAGACCAAGCATTGTCATAAATTAAAATAAAAACCAATTTTCTAGTTTTACAAAATAAAAGGAATTATTCAACTAATTAGTAAACCTATATAAGTAAAAGAAAACCGCAAACATTAAGTTATAATTTGGATATACCTGTATATACAGATGTAAATTTACCGGTAAAATATTTTTGTGGTAATTTTACCGTAAAATTACCGGTAAGATTGGTAAAATTGGTAAAATAGGTAAAATATAAACTGGATCAAAAAATTAAACAATGGTTGCATTTTTAATTAATTCAAAATGTACGACTCTATCACAATCATTTCTATAGTTTATAAAAACATTAGATGCAAATCAAATATATTTTTATGGAGTTATATATGCTTACTCGCAGAGTATTTATAGACAGGAATATACATAATCAGCATTGGAAAATTCTTTTAAATCTAAAAAATGAACGAAAATCGGCTGTTGCTTATACACAGCATTACATCTTGAAAACGGACAACACGTTCTTTGCACATCTGCAAAAAAGGAACAAATCCTGGACCAATTGGCTACAACGATGACTGCTTTCTTCACTGTTATTTTTTTTTTTTTTTTTTAATAAAATGTGTTGTGTAATAGGGTTTAGAATATGTGTCACAACAACACATAAATACCTTTTAAGACCTAGGTCTAGACCTGGGTCCCACAACAACTGGCGTTCTAAGGTGTAGATTAACGCTTTTTTTTAAACATCTGTGGGTTGAAGCCACCTGAGACTAAGTGTTCCGGCAAACTATTCCATTTGTACGCAGTTCGGACAAAGAAGTCTCTCTGCGATCTGCCAGTATGACAGCGCGGGATCTTTACCGTTTCACTGGTTGCGGCAGCCGATTGCCGAGTGGAACGGGGGTAAGAATAAGTTTGAGGCATGATGCCGCTGATTTCATCTGAGCACTGCTGATGACGATATTTGTAAAAAACAACGAGGTCAGCAACAGTGCGACGATGTTGTAGGGAATCAAGTTTTGATGTCAAAGTTCGATCACCCACAATTCGTATAGCTCGCTTTTGAACAGAGTCCAAGAGGGCCAAGATGGAAACAGAGGCAGCACCCCAAACTTGACAGCAGTACTCCATACAGGGACGAATATAGGACTTATAAACATGGAGCAATTGGTATGGAGTGAAAAATTTTTTGCATCTATTTAGGAGGCCGAGTTTTTTAGACGCGCTTTTTGCCATCGCCATTATATGATCGTTCCAGAGTAGGTCATTTGAAACTGTGACACCCAATAATCGAATGTTTTTACATTCGCCTATTGGTTCATCACACATACTAAATAAAATATCTTTGGGGAACTCGGTCTTTAATCTGGAAACAATCAACAGCTGTGTTTTGGTGGAGTTGAAATTGACAAGATTTTGGTCACCCCAGTCGGCGACTTTATTCAGGTCTTTGTTCACGTTTATGGCAGCGTCTCTCCGGGCAGGATTAATTCGTTCGTGCATTTTACCTTTTGAAGGAAGGGGCTCGAACGACTTGTGCAGAGTACTATCATCTGCAAAACTATTTATTGGGTTACTGGTGATTTTCAACAATTCGTTGATATAAATCAAAAATAGGGTTGGGGACAATACTGAGCCTTGGGGTACACCAGCGTTAATTAGTTTAGACTCAGAAGAAAATCCGTCTAAGGTTACCGAAATGTATCGGTTGGATAGAAAATTTTGAATCAGCTTCACAACATTGGGATGAAAACCGTACGCAACGAGCTTGTTGATTAAGTTGGCATGCCAGACTCGATCGAATGCCTTGGAGATGTCTAAAGCGATAACGTATGTTTCACCACCTTTATCAAGTATGCTGTTCCAACAATGCGCTACATAGTTTAATAGATCGGTAGTTGATCTTTTGTTTCGAAAACCGTATTGGCTGTCGGATATTAAATGATTTTCTTCCAGAAATTTTGAAATATGTGTATTAATATAATGCTCATAGACTTTGGATAGGACCGATAGTAAAGCTATTGGCCTATAATTTGAGATATCGGATTTTGGTCCCTTTTTGGGGACGGGCTGGACATTTGCCAACTTCCAGCACGAGGGAAATATACCAGATTTGTAGGATTGGTAGAATATTTTAGTTAAAGTTGGTGCAAGTTCTTTGGAAAAGGTTTTTAAAATAATGGGTGGAATATTGTCCATTCCTGATGCTTTGTTGATGTTTAACCCCTTTAAAAGTTTAGCGACTATTTTGGGTTTGAAGTGAAGTTCATTCATATTAACTCCTGAAGACTGGATTTGGGGTATTTCTTTAGGAGTTTCCAAAACAGTGGAGTTCAGAGCAAAGCGTTCAGCGAACAAGTTAGCTTTTCTTGCGGGATCATTGACGATTAAATCACCATCAATAATAGGGGGAATAGAAAATTTTGTACCAGAATTTAAAGAATTAATGGCACTGTAGAAACTCTTGTCAGAAACAGACATAGACGTAAGTTTTGAGGCTTTCGCTCTGTCAATTTCGGACTTTTCGTTTGAGATAATCTGATTAGATATTTTGTTGGCCTTTAGATATTGGGATCGATTAGTGGGAGTTTTGTTATGAATCCAAATATTAAATGATCTACGTTTGTTTCTAAGTGCCGTTTTGGCAGCTTTCGAATACAAGTATTTTTGTTTGGGTTTTACTATGGAGAAAGGGACAAATTTATTTATAGCAAATTGGATGGTTTCTGTAAAGTTTTGAGCAGAAACATTTACATTGTCAGTGTAAAAACAATGACGGTCGAAAGGGAAACCATGGAAAAAATTTTGAAGACCACTCTTATCCATTTTTGAGTAGTGAAATATTTTACGGGGTTTGGGAGCTGTAGTTTTAAGTAAATCAGTTTTGATAACTGATGAGATTAAATAATGATCAGAATTTCCAATACTACCTTTCGCAACATCGACACTCGTAATATCTGGCATTGTGGTAAGATAGAGATCTAGTAGAAAACTATTATCACCGCCATTACGGGGAGTGAAAGTCGGGCTTTTTACAATTTGGAATAGGCCCTGAGACGCGGCAAAAATTTCTGCCAGTTTTCCACTATTGTCAACATCGTCGGTCGATTTGGAGAATTTCAACCATGATTTGTTGTGGACGTTGAAGTCACCGGTAACGATAACTTCACAATTAGGGGACTTTGCTCTAATCTCGTCCATAATTTTTGTCAGTATATTAAAAAAGTTTGGGTTACGTTTGTTGGGGGACCGGTATAAAGCTATTGTAAAAAAAGTCATTTCTGGAAGACAAATCTTTAAAACCATTGTATTGAAGCCGTCACCGTGTAGTTCAAAATTTGGAAAGCGCGTGTACGCAACACTCTCATGAATGAATGCGCATACGCCCTGATGGAGTTTGAAAGCTGATTCGAGCCTATATTTGGAATTAAGCGATTCTATAAAGAGAAAATTTTCAGAAACTTGTGTTTCTGTAAGGAATAGAATGTTCGGTTTGTCGTGCTCAAGATGATGTTGCACGTGGTCATGGTTAGCGTTCAATCCGCAGATGTTTTGAACATGTATTTTAAAATTTTTTATTGATTCATATATGTTTTGTCCCTGCAAATTCCGTGGACATGCCGCTTTATGGGCGGGTGGATTGCGCAAATTTGCTTTACCACTTGCAGACTTATTTTTTTTCGGTTGTACTGCCATATATATATCAAAATGTTTATTTTATTTTTTTGTGTTTTATTTTAAAATGCATAACTAAGTAAAAAATCCTATCATACTACAAAATATGACATATGCCAATATTTCATGATAAGATGAAGAAATAATAACAAAATAATAAGTGAAAAACAAATTGTGAGAAATTTGCAGAAAACAAAACAAAACTAAATGCCAATAATCCAGCTGATGCAGCGCACCCCAGACGCACCGCCCACCACTTCAATCGAGGCACAAAGCCCACACATAAATACGTATTGGTTCGATTCCTCGGAAGAGCTAATGAGCGGTACCGCTACGGAACGCTGCCCAGCTAAGACTGGAAGTGCTGCCGTTGACTAATTAAAGTTCGTCCGCCAGCACCCTAAGATATCATCTTGGCTAATGACATCTCCTGCCATTGCCAGTGGTATGTGATATCTCACGCTAACTCATATGTCAATGGCAGGGACTGGAGTACGCAGGGTAGTCAGACCCGTAGATCAACATTGATCATAATCGATCAAAATCGATCCCTCCTGCGTTATGTCGAAGTTATGCGTTTGTAAGGACAATGGTATATTCGAAAATGTTTACGTATTAGTATTACACATGCCATGGAAATATAAAAACATTTGAACGGCACAAATTCAAAAAGTGAGTCTACAGAAAACCAAGCATATTCATTGAAACTTAATATATGTTCAAACTATATACGACGCCAAACTATATGCGAACTAAATACCAATCTATATAAATGCTACTATCATCGGATGTGGTTGGAAAATGAGCCCGGTTCAACGTTTTTTCAGCATTGATGATTGTCAAAGGCATTAAACGTGTGACGTGCCACTCCACATATACCACAACCGACGATGCGATAGATACATTAATTACGCGGAGAACAATCAAAATCTAATTCGTGCATTGTTTCATTCATGGGAAAAATATAAAAGGCAAATGACTAATAATTTTTTTCTCAAATTCGAAATAAAAGTTTACAATAAAGGGCTGATAATGTTTCGTTGCGTTGTGTGTTCTTAATCGTTTGAGAATTCCATCGATCTGCTGCTGTTGCTGCTTCGTTTATAGTAAAATTGCAACGCGAACCAAATTACTTTCCAATTATTTCCAAATATTCTAACTTACTAAATAAGAATCAAGATTTGTGAGAAAACAAACTAGACTTGCGGCCAACATTAAAGACATCTACAAACTTCACAAAATTATTCAATCTAACATTTAAAGCGAAGAAATTATACAGAAATCCGTCTATACCGCAACTGCAATAGAGCCAAATGAAGCATTATGGTTTTCCAACAGAATGTTTTTAATTCACTCGATCTTCCACACTACGTACTGCAATTGAATTATCAAATGCTATTATATCAATTGCTCGCCCGTGGGTACTGCACAAATACATACTGCTGAACCGAACTGCAAATCATCTGAAATGAAATGATTTGCTGGAATCAATAACCTTGGATGGCCT
This sequence comes from Diogma glabrata, assembly GCA_963693315.1. Taxonomy (NCBI): domain Eukaryota; kingdom Metazoa; phylum Arthropoda; class Insecta; order Diptera; family Cylindrotomidae; genus Diogma; species Diogma glabrata. The sequence goes on along the minus strand of OY856186.1, from coordinate 448,263,459 downwards.
CAATCTACAGCTGTTTAAAAAAGTGTTCAATACCTCAGATGCATTTTGGACTAAGATCTAGGTTTTCAGAGGCATTTTGTTGTGATAAATATTCTTGTTGTTATAATAAATATTCTATAATTTCCCAAAAAAGCACAAACTTTGATTTTTATTAAACAAAGGTTAATAAAATTTCATTGCAATTTTACCAATTTTACCAAGCTTAAGTAATATTACGTAATATTACCAATTTTACCGGTAATTTTACCATGAGTAATATTACCTTTACATCAGTCAGTACCTGTATAGTTAGTTAAAAAAAAAATAATTAAGCAAAAACGGTGTTGGTGTTTTAATATAAAAAACCACAAAAAAATAAAGAATAAAAGTGAATGAAAATCGTTTTTTTTGTCTATGTAAAGACTTTCATTTTTTGTTGATTGACGTTTATATTCCTGGAAAAGGATACGTGATGTATCTGAATAAATGGTGGAACGATTTGAATCTCTTAAGTTAAAGTGAATCACCTTAACTATTGCAACGCAACATTTATATAACATTTTTTTTGTTATTGCAACGGTATTGCAACGCAATATTTGTATAAAATTTTAGCTATTACTACTGAATTTCAACGCAACCGTTATATACCATCTGTGTGCTATTACAACCGAATTTCAACGCAACATTTTTCTAAATTTGTGGCTGATACTACCGAATTTCTACGCACCATTTATCTTTAGTTTTTGTGCTATTACAACTGAATTTCAACGCCACATTTATATAAAATTTTTGCTATTACAACCGAATTCCAACGCAACATTTTTACAAATTTTTGGCTATTATCACCGTATTGCAACGCATCATTTATATACAATTTTTGCTATTACAACCGAATTCCAACGCAACATTTTTACAAATTTTTGGCTATTATCACCGTATTGCAACGCATCATTTATATAAAATTTTTGCTATTACCTCCGAATTTCAACGCACCCGATTTTGGCTATGACACCTTACCTGTGGGATTATTACTTTGAAGCCTGGAGGATATAATCATGGGGTGAATGAATTTTGTTTTATTTTATTTTACTTTGTCTAGCGTAGAAGTGTGAATGTGCGTGAAAGGGTGTACCAGTGAGTGAATGGGGGCTTGCTTGTCGATGCGTGTGTGTGAGAGCTGGCGATGCGGGTAGCGAGACACTTTCAGTCTAAATTGGAAATGATTACAATCAAAATATTTTTGCTCCGAGGTAATATTTAGTTTTCCGAATTCTTTTTTTACTTTATTAAATTATATTACATAAATTTATTAATTTATCTGTTGAGTAATTAAACCTCACTCCCAAATAATATGAAAACCAAGCAACCAAAAAAAAAAAAAAGAAAAACAGATTCTTGTCATGTTTTATATTTATTAACCATATTGTACATTAACCAACTGTAAACTGCATGTGTTTAATTGGTTTTGAAATATTTGAAATAAACAATGAAGACTTTCAATATAGCGTGTGACGTTCTCCCGTTCCCCCCTCTAGGATCTGATTTTCGGTTTACCAGCAGTGGCCGTGGTTTATGAACTGTACCAGAATGATCAAACGACAGCAATACAACTTATTTTTAATTGCTACCCTCTATGGTACTTGCTGCCGGTCTTTGAGCTTAATGGTCTTGCTTCGCAGTCTGAGTGTGTGGGTGAATGTTGGTGTGTATGTAGCGTGAGTGTGTGGGCGTATGGGAATGATTGTGGGGGTTGGACGTGCTGATCGTGGTTATTTCGCAAAAAGGGGTCGCCAGAGTTTCCTTTTTTTATTCGTATTGTTTCCACTTCTGTTTATTCACGTAATTTGCGTACATTTCTGCATTTGTGTTGAAGTAGCAGGTAACAAACTATCAAATCCACGATGACTGAGCTTTAGTCGTTACGGCGTTAAATAACTCTAGGTACGCATCCTGCTATGCCATTCTCATTGGTTCGCCAATGAGAAAGCTCTTCATTACACGGGCACTATTCATCTCAATGATGATTTACCACCTCTTTTGGCCGATCTAGCTAAGCGTTCTCGTGCATTGAAAAAGGATAAACTTATTCTGGGTTTCCGTGTTGGTTATGCGTCTATTACGCTTAATCTTTTGGATGGATCTTCTTTTGAGACGGACAGCCTGAATTCACTCTCGACTAAATTTCCTTCGTAATTTATTGAAATGTATGTAATGTCTTCATTATCTTTTTTTCTCTCGTTCACCCAATTAATTTTGAATTGTAAGCTACTGTTCTTTAGTAATCTAAAGAATTCGTCAATTTACTGATCCTTTTTATGTCATATGATCTGATTTTTCATATTGTTCTAATATCATCATATTTTGATCATGTGTTCTGATTTCTGATCTGTTGGGCGATTGGTCAAATTTATTCTATTATGGTTATTTCTTGGCATCGTCATAACTGATATATTATTGCACCCTTGCATCTCCACATTTGATTTTATTTTGCGGCAAATTCTATTTTTGCTGTTTCTATCTGTTATTTTTGTTAATATATTGTATTTTCTTCTGTCCTCTATTTTCAATCGTTTTTCCTTTCTGTCCCTTTCTCCCACTTTCCCTGTTACCTCACCTGACTCGGCACAGATATACATCAATGGTTAGTAATATTGTCATTGTCCAATATGGCAAGTAATATCCAATTGGTAGCGAGCGACAATTCTTTCTTATCTAGCGCCCTTAGTGGGTATCGCAAGTACCTATAGAAACCGGTTTAGGTCTATGGTCAGAAAAGCTAAACTGGAACTCGGTTCTCGTATTTTCTCCAATGTTTCTTCTACAAAGGATATGTCGTCCAAGCTTAAGCATATTGGTGCGTTGAAATCCGAACCCGATCCTTCGTTTTTGAATGAGCAGGACCTGAACCGGTTAAATCGGTCCTTTTCGTCGATAAATTCATATCCTCTCTTTCACGGTTTGATATGCACCTTTCGGAAAGTCCTAATGCATTTTCCTTCCGCTCGGTCACTCATTCTGAGGCTGAGATGGCGTTTTAAACTATTTCGCCGAATGATGTGGGTTCGGGTGGTATTCCCTTGAAGTTTTTAAAGATCATTTTTCCGCTCATTCTGCCACATGTTTGCCATTTTATAAATTTCGTTCTTATGTCATCTTTCTTCCCTTGTGGCTGGAAGTTCTCCAATATTACTCCACTCCTAAGAGGACTACAAATGAATTTCGACCAATTAGTGTCTTTCCTACCTTGTCAAAGGTTCTTGAGAGGCTCATTAATGATCAAATACTGGAACATGTTATTTCTAATAAATTGTTGTCTGACAATCAATCTGGTTTTAGGAAGCATTATAGTACTACTCACACCTTAGTTGATATCTCTGACCGTTTACGCCGTAACAAGGACGGGAAGCTGATTAGTCTTCTTCTCTTGCTGGACTTTAGTAAGGCCCTCCATCGATTATGCATGCTGGTCTCCAAACATAAATCTACATTCTCTTTTCATCCAGTGACTGTAACCTTGTTTTTTCATACTTGTCCGATAGGTCCCAGCGTGTTACTTCGGGCATATCCGTATAGTGATACAGATTTATGCGATGACAAATAGTTGCGAGAAGTTATATCTTGCAGTTGTTTTCTCATAGCATAAATCTATAAATTCGGAAACCTATGTTCACCTTGTATTTCAAAATATGAGTTAATTTGTATTCTGAAATTTTAAACTCACGGTAAATGCACTTTAATTAATACAATAAAAATAAAAATTATTGCATTTGATTAAAGAGCAATACAGTTATAGTGAAAATAATTGTTTTAAATTGAAGCCATGTATATACGCGAATATTCGAATATTTTTTATCTCCCAAAATATAATGTTTTTCCGTCCCTTCATTCCTTTTTCAAACTTCGAAACTAAGAAATTTCAATATTTTATGAGAAATAATTTTATCCACGACTACTAAAGAATATATCGTCACTGTTATGCCAGAGTCACGAATGTGCAAAATTGTAGTTTTGATATATGCATATGCATAATTGCATTTTAAAGTTTGCAAACGCTACTAAAATTCAGTTTTTTTGTTGTTTCTTATTATTCCAGCAAATTGAATAAAAAATTTGCTGTCAATAATAAAAAACAACAGAAAACTGAATTTTAGTGGCGTTTGCAAACTTTAAAATGCAATTATCTCAAAACTACAATTTTGCACATTCGTGACTCTGGCATAACAGTGATGATATGCTTTCCATGCGTATGTTTTCCATTGTAATTGTATTCATTGCACAACTAGTGAACTTGATTAAAATTCTTTAACAGTTCTATAGCTTATTAAATATTCCCCTAACAAATTAAACAACAAACTTGTTTTGTTTTTCGCTATCTTTGATGTTTTTATTTCAATATGGCGATACAAATTTTTGCATGAAAACTGGAAATTAAACGAAATATTTTACAGTTGTGGATAAAATAGCATCTTGTATTCGCTTAGAATGATGGCAATTCTTCACTGGGATGATTCCCTCCACTCGCTACGCTTGTTTCGTGAAACTTCATCCTCGTGAAGAATTGCCTTCATTTTAAGCTCATACAAGAATCTAACATTATTACAAAAAGTGCTTGACGTATAAACTCCACTTAAAATTGCAGTCAAGGAACTTAACAAAAAAATTCAATACTTATGACAGCCGAAGGCATATGCAAATTCTTATTTACGTCTCTAACGGAACTGAACAGTGATTACAGTAAAATCTTACTCAACGAAATTAGGAAACGAATGGATCAGAAAAGAAACAAAACAACCTTAATAACCATATTTCTATATCTTGACACTGTAGTTATACCACAATCGAACGAATATTAGGATTACGCATACAACACTGCTGTGAAAACTTTCTCGCCTCCTTAGCCTTCAAAGATGTACCAGGTCCTAGCGATGAAAACTGATAAACATAAAGCCATTGGGCTTTATTATAGAAATAATATTAGATACCTAAGGTATTTATATGTCCAAGGGATTATTTAATTTTAGAATGATACACGATCGTACGAATATGCACGGACTTCACCAAGGGAGGATCTCTAATATAAAACTCTAATTTAGCGAACCATGTGGTCTAAATATAATTCAAAAACAGATTCAAAGAATTTAGTAATAATAAAATAAACAAAAACCTAGCTTATTATGGTTGATTGTTCACTTCAATGTTGCAAGCGACCTTCGTTTTTGTATGTCACTTGTTGAATGTCCTAATTTAATCTTAATCCATCGTTTATTCTTATTTTGGTGTAAAACTTAATTTCCGGTATACTTGGTTATTGAATTCCATATTTGTTTTACTACAATATTATTGCTGCAGCAATGCGCTTAAATTCTTAAGCAGTTCACTTCCATTTTATAATTCAATGGAAGAAATTACAAATTAAATATATGACACAGTTGTAAATATATTCACAGTTGTCTTTTATTTTATTGAACCGACCGTGAATTAGCCGAGGAATGGAAACATCGATTCGATGCAGGAAGAACGACAAAAAATGAACACTTCCATTTCTTTTTGTTTTCATATAAATAATATATATGTATATTATACTGATTTCCACGATAATTTCGTTTTTATTTCAAACAAAAATAACAATTACATTTTATCTTTAACAGTAACAACCTATACATATTTTTTTTGTTATATTTTCAAAATTCAATTGAAATATTTTTTATTAATTTATATTTTGGGAAATATATCGTGACCTGCGTTAATTTATATGAAATTCCCACCTCGAATTTAAATTTTTTTTTATTAAATACCAAACACAAGGAAGATAAATTATTTTCAAAAAGTAATCGCGAGCTTTAATAACAATTTTTTTGATTTTATATCAAACGCGTACTCGATATTATTTTATATTTAAATACTTTTGGAAAAATATCACGAACCTCAAAATATAAATTTTTTGATTTTGATATCAAAAAACGAACTGCCTTAAATTTCTGAAAACTAATATTTATATTATATTTCTAAAAGTAAACGAAGGAGTGAAGGAGATGGTTATTTGAAACATTCGTCGTTTTCCATATTGCTATTTCAATTGCGTTTGCCCCAAAAAATTACATAAAAATTAGAGGATATTCACCATCATCTTCTTTTTGTTTAAAACATAGTAAGTTAGAAATACTGCATTCTGCCTTTAACTGTTATTTTGCCTCATTATAATCAGGAAAGAAGAGAGATCCAAATGCAACAATTGTTTTGTTTCAATTGTTTTCATTAAAAGAGGGGAAATAACGAAATTGAAAATTTGTTCGTAAACAAAAAAAAATATAAATATGGAACAATAAACTGATATGACCTCGAAAAAGAAAACATATCCGGTCGTGTCAATAATCATTAATAGAAATGTATAATGTAAAAATGCAATTATTTAGAGTTTTCATATTCGCAACTCTTTTGTTTGCTTCAATGGATTAAAACAAAGGAAAACGATAATATTATCTGGGTATGGATGTTGAATATATACAACATATTGATTTCGGAAAATCATATGGTTGGAGAAGCGATCAATAGATTATTTGTAGGGATCTGATTATTGTGTGGATCTTTCAATTACTACAATGTACAATGGAGTGCCTTGACGAGAATCTAATCTTGTTGTCATTGATTGATTGTAAATGTTAATGAAAAATGCCAAGTAGTCATATTATAAGTAAGATAATGGAAAAGTGTGGTGATTGAACAGGAATTTAGCTTTTGCTGTTAAAAGGCCGTGACCGTTAACTACAAAAGTCTATATTCCTGTCAATCCACCGGCAGGGAACATGAATTTGTTCCGGAGTTGATGTAGATCTTCTTATAAATGCTACCTGTTAGACATCACGTTAAATATGGGCATAACAACCAGTTGCAGGTATCTTGTAATATAAATGACGCACTTGCAGTGAACAATCAAAGTTAAAATATATTGCAACAGAAGCAACTAAAGAAACTAGCAAAAACTATTAGCTCAATTACCGATTCCACGACATGAGATACAGTAACAGTGGAATGAAAATCGCGGTTAATAGTTTAAAAAAACATTTTTGTTATTTAAATTCGTTCAAAAAAAGAACAGATAAATTAGACAATTTTAGTAATACTCTATTGACTATCAGCCCCACTTCAACAAAAACTGAAACTCTCTACGGCGGGATATCTGAAATAAGAAGTAGCCTAAAAGTTAAACATCTAAATGCACTTCTCTTTTTTAAATACATATTTCAAGAAAATAAATAAAATAAAATGCATGATATGTTAAATCAGTTTGATTTACCCGATAAACCTGTTTTTAATTTATCCATAGTTCTTAGTACTTATTTTACTATTTGAATACTAACCGAATATTCGAATATTTAAAGAAAAAGTTATTCGATATTTGGATAAATCAAAATGTCGAATAACTGAATGCTCTAATTGTGAGCTACAAACACTTTAAGTTCAATATTAAGTGACATAACACCAAGCAAACAAACGTTACATTTTACAACATAAATAAATAGTAGTGGTACGAAAAAACTATCACTATATTTTGGCTATTTAGCATCAAGCAAAACAGAAGTTACATTTACAAAAGTTACAATTATCACTACATTTTAATTATTTATCACAACATCCACATCTAGTTCTTCTTTTATTTTCAAGGGTGTTCCTCAGGGTTCCATTTTGGGTCCTATTTTTCCCTGTTCAATAACGATATTATGTCCCTTCCCTGTCATTCTGTGCACCACCTCTTTGCTGATGACGTTTTTTTGAAGTTAATGCTGATCTTAAACAACTATCTGACTGGACTGTTTCTAATAGGTTGGTTCTTAACCCGCTTAAGTCGCAGGCCATGCTGTTCAATTGCCCTTCATCGCTGACCAATCATGGGTTAACTATTAAGAACGGGGATGCTGTGATTCCATTTTCTACACAGGTGAAGAATCTTGGCGTAATTTTTAATAGTGATCTGTCTTGGAGGCCTCATATTAATTATGTTATTGGTAGAGTCGTTGTTACCTTGAGAAGGCTTAGTAGCCTGAATCATTCCCTGCCTGTGCGTATAAAAAAAGACTTGCTCATGTATTTGTCATGCCCTTGTTTGATTATGGAATTGAGGTCTATTCTGGCTGTATCTTGGAGAATATCGGATTAATTAAGAAGTTTTTTAACTGGGTGGTTCGCTTCGTTTATGGTCCAAAATTAGACAACACGTTTCTGGCTTTGCTATGAAACATATGGGCTCAGAATATTGATTAGATAAACACATTTGATTGTATTCCATTTGGCAACTGTTGTTAATACAAGTACCAGGAGAAGATGAAAGGTTCTTCGGTGAAATCATGAGTTACATCTGCGTGATGCGGTTGAAAAGTAGAGGAAAATAATGAGAGAAAATGTTCTTCAATTATATCAGCGACAACGGTTTTTGCTTACGTATAATTGCAATTTAGATCGGCGACAACGGTTTTTGCCAAAAATTGATTGCAAATCATTACGTGTAATGTTTGTACAGTTTTTTTCTATTTGGAATCAATCAAATATTAGCTAGAATATCAAACTTCTTCTTTCTATAATGCTTCGAACTGTTGAAAAAATTTTCTATTACTATCTCCTAAAGTAAATCGACTCGATTAATCATTATCATTGTAAACTAACTCTAACAATATCATAACAAGAGAATAATAAAAAAAGTAAAGAAAAACAAAAGTTTGTTGTTGTTCCTGAATATGCTTAAAGAAAAACTTTCATCATATCTTAGAAGATTTATCATTATGTTAAATGTCATGTTACGGAAAAAATTCAACAGGTATTTCAATTTTGTGTTTTTTTCTGTTTAAGGAAAGAATAAAGATGTTACTATCAGTTTTGATTTATTTTTTTTTTTGCTACAGAAACTTTGTGTTTAGTATTTTATTTTGTCATAAAGAAAAGGATTTTCAAAAGAAAATTTATTACATTTTAATTGAATTATAAGATTGTTGAAGTAGTTTTTTTTTAAATTAAAATATTTAAACTTTGATTAAATGTTGCCTAGCTTCATCACGCACGTATAGTCATCGCACACATCACACACAGCTTAAAGTTAAACATTTTCAATTTCAATATTATTTTTTTTATCAAAACATTCCATTTCGCTATTTAAATTTAAAGAATAAAAGCAAATTGTAATTCACCTTTTGGGGATATATTCTGTTTGTGCCATTAACTTTGTTATCTTGAGCACAAACAGAATAAACGAAGAGATGTGCTTTGTTTGTTGCAAGCAAAAAAAAGTCAAACAAACAAGCGAAAAAAAGATTTAACGGAAAACTGGAAAATCTAATTTGAATAAATTTTTTTAGAAAATTGAGTGATAAAATTGATATTTTATTTGTTGAATGTGCTTTTATCGTTTTTTGTTGTTTTTATATCACAAAATGGTATAGGGATTATGATTGTGGTTAATCTGGAATATTAGATTTGGATTTATATTTATGTTTAGACATTTATAGTTGATATTAATATATTGTAGCTTGTAAAGCACCCAAGTACCTTATGTTTGGAGTAAATTGCTACGATCTTGTGTTTAGAATCAAAAGGACAAGCAAAAGAGTATTTGTGTTACTACTCAGTTACCCATAATCCAGCCACTAGCTGGATTATTGGCAACCAAATTTTAGTTTCGTTGCTGCAAATTGTGATAGGATTTATTGTTTAGTTATTCCTTTTATGAAAAAATCTAAAAAAAAACAAATTCTGTAATGAAGCGCTGCTTCGTTGGAAAATCAACGAAGTCCCATAGCAGGCCGCGTACCTAACGAGATTTATTTATTAATTTATTAGCCCCTGACCAGCGGCAGCATATGGGAACGAGTAAGAAATCCTGCTACTTCAGCACAAATAAACAAGATAGTACGAGAAAAAACATGATATATACGGAAATGAAAAAAAGCAAGTGAAAGAGTGAGACTCTGGCGATCCCCTAGGCGAACGAACAACCATCACCCCGTCTAACCCCACATTCACTCACACATTCACACGCTCTCGTACTTAATCCACTCACTCACACACACACACCCATACCTACATCCATGCCCATATAACTAAAATTAATATACCCCCACAAGTGACTATGAGGAATATTACCCTAAAGCCAAATTAGACTATAACACAATATAAATTTTTTTTTTTAATTTTATATTATTCCACATTACACCCCATGGCAGTACTAATAATTTAAGCGCTAACGATGATATAAATTTATATGCTGGTTGTGATCTACTAGAAAAGTATGAAAATAATTGGAATGCAATTCCCCTGTTGAATGAAAAAAAATTCTGAATGTGCACGTCACATCGATAAATCCATAATTGCAATTAAAAATGATTCTTATATAATGTCAACACAAATAAGCGAGTTCAACATAACTTTAACATCGTTGTCAACAACTATATCCACATTAAAAGAATGTATCGATCTTTTAAATGATATTCGCTTAGAATGTGAAAGCCTAGATGGAAAATTGATTGATATAGAAGATTTACTAGAGGTATTAGAGCTTCAAGAAAAGCAATTAGATCATCGTTTCGAACATTAGATGATCAACTTGTTTCCAAAAGAACTGGATGATTTTCTCAACGAAAATTAAACCTAGTTTTATGAAACTTTAAACTTTGTATGTATGTTAAAATTTGATTGAATTGTATTATAAAAAATATTAAAATGTTGTTAACTTTGATCAACTTTACTGTTGGGTATAATTGATAAATACATCGTAAAGGACGTTTTAATTCAATGGATATCCGAATTCGCCCAGCGTGCATTTTACTATAAAATTTGTAATTATTTATAATAATAATATAGACAAAAGAATTTATTAAATTTTATCTCAAAAGAAAATAACTCAACAAAAAACATATAATAAATTATGACGTACCCACACTCACGCACACATTCATACATCCATACATAATCATAGAAACCTAAAGTTACTCACCCCAAGGTTAGTCCAGTCCCCACTCCATGTCCCTCGCGAGCTTATTTGACCATCCTCAACGAGTTGCTACTATTTCTTTAAATACACCACGTCATGCAGTGTGTCGGATGACGACAATGATTTAAACAATCTTTAATGGTAAGTATGCAACAATGAAAACAAAATTGGTTGGCCGTTAATTCTTCCGTTGATCCAGCGGTGATTTTGATTGAGTGGATGATAATATATTATGTTCTCTCCGGGATTCCTGGCTCGAGAATTAGATCACACCACGGTATACCGTATGAGTTGATCACGATGGCGATGACTAACAATAATCTTAATATTATTCGCTAAGTGCACAATTTGAAAATACGCTGACCTCAATTCCGTTTTGTATGCGGTATTTTACGATATTTTATTTTATGACATTAGCTCTAATGTATACACAATTTTATTGTCTCACACTAATTCTATTGTGATTGACTAATTGCACAAAATACACCATATATAAGAGTTAATTATAATTCAATTTCTTTTTGGCTAATTGTTGAATTACTTTAATTATTCTAAGTTAAAAATTTTTACTATTTATTTGCCAGCCATGCAATAAAAGAAACACAAAATATAGTTGTCAGAAAACACAAACAACAACTGTCATCTAATCAGAAAAAATGATATGTTTGTGTAAGAAAACACGTCACCAAGCATATATAAATTTTTTTTATAAATTTGAACTAATAATTTAAACTATGTAATTTAGTTTAAATTGAAGCAGTTTACACATGTATTTTTGCCTTTTTTTTTTGTTTAAAATTGAACCAACACTGCACAAAACATGTAATTTTTTTTTTAAATATGAACTAATGAGTTAAATTAAGTTTTAGGAAATACACGTGAATTCAAAAGAAACACAGTTTTTTTTTCTCATATTCCGAGAGTGATTGCCAAAAGACATAAGAGCCCGATTCTAACTTTTGCGTTCTATTTATAATAAGTTAACGCCGTTTAACAATAACAAATCGATAAGGTAGTTTGTGGGAAATTTTTATTGACGTTAATTATTTTATTCACTAAGGAATTATCAGACTTTAAAATCGGAAACTACAACCAATTTATAATATTGATTGCAAAATCCATACACGAACATAGTGGAACCATGAATCGATAATATTATACAACCGTTCCATGTTAATTTTTATAGCGATTGACGAATAAATTGGACATAGGAAATCACACGGGAATACATTACACAACTATTTTAGGACAATCGTTGTTCTACAAAAACTAATGTAGATGGCGAGTACGGTTTGAGTTTAAGAAAAAAACAATTATGAAAGTCTCAGCCAACGCCAACTTGACGTTTGTGAGAACGCAGTGTAACTCAAAAACAGTGCATTTCGCATGAAGGATATTTACAACTAGTTGATAGTGATTAACGGTCACAAATTGAACAAAGAATATTACAATGGGAACATAACACCACCATTTTTAGAATAATAAATTTTTGTAGCGGAAACTATAGTAAATAAAAATGAAGACAGCTATGAAAACAAATATGAGGATTTATGTTAAGGTAAACTTGGTGTGAGCGGTACAGTGGTTTGAATTATAATAATGGAGTTAGAATTACCCGTCATAACAATTCACGGTCAGCAATACCTTAGAACGCATGTTGTTGTGGGACCTAAATCTTAAAAGGTTTTTATGTGTTGTTGTAACATATACTGTAATTCCTACTACAAAACATATTTTATAGAAAAAAAATAAACGATATAAAGCTGCTGAGATATCCTAAATCTGTTCCATTTACACAATTAAAATTTGAGTTCAGAGACGTTAGAGAATAATCTGTTCTCTCACTAAATCTACAATTTTATGTCTCAAATAATAATATCACTGTTTCATTCTTTGAATTGGTCTAACTCTGAATTCAACAAATTTCATTTCGGAAATCCTCCGTTGCTAGTAAGCAGTAATACCATTAAGTATCTCACGCGCCGTCTTTATTATTTGACAACAACAGGAAAATAATTTAGTAAAAATATTGCTTAACTAGAATACTTTTTAATCACTCAGAAACTCCAACGGTTGATTGTAAAAATTATTAGCATAAACAGCGTCAAAACTATATTTTCTCTATATTTTTTTTATTTTTGATTAAGACTTTATTGACTTCACTATTGAAAATCATTTGTATTTTATTTACCGTATTTGATTAAAACTATATATAAAATTCATTCATCCAGAATATTTCCTATGACAAATTTCCAACAACTTTATAAACTTTTGTTGTTGTATTTTACTTTTTTAAAAAATTACAACAAATATTTTATTGATCTCATAATTATTCTGTTTCTCAGAAGTAAAACAAAATTAGTGATTATGGTGCATAAGGTGTGTTACTGATGTTGAATATTATTTTGTTTTGTATTTCGTACAATCTATTTTTATTTCGTAATTATGATTGTCGGGTAAAATTTCATGCAATGCGACTAATTCGGCTGTGTGGGTCACCAATGGAACTCCATGGCATTTAATCCAAGTATTTAACACAGTTTCAGCAATAGTGGTTACATTCTGGTCTGTTATCGCACCTACTTCTAGTCACTTACGGAAGTAGCTTTCATAATTACTACCACGTACTTGTTTTTCTTATCAGTTTTTAGAAATTGCACCGCTACAGCCGTGACGATTTCTGGAATAAGAACTTTTTCGTGCGGTTCCCTTAAGAGACATGAGATTATTCACATTTTTGACACAATTTTTCAATTAATTGGCGTGTCTTTGATCAGTAAAACTGTTGCTTGTGTAATGGGCAAGATATTCTTAAACAGGTGTACTTCCATCTTCGGTCCTATAGTAATATACAATAGGCTTATTCGAAAATAAATGTAAAATATTTTCAACCAACATCTCATCCCATTTGTGTAACAACACAATTATTTAAAACAATCCGTACAAGTACATCTGAACCTTACCGGAAACCTGTATTAAATTTTTATTTATTTTCTACTTTTTTTTCCCTAAATGAGGGAAAAACTCAAAAGAATTAGCAAAAATATCAAACAAATCAAAGAAAAAAAAATTATGCTGAGAATGTTCTTTTGGCTCGTGCCATGAGAATTGAATTTAATGTTTTTCTAGTCAGTTAGTTGGGGTTTGGTAGTTAAAGGGCCAGTTGGTTTTTGAAAAGTAGGTTTTAAAAATGTGAAATCAAAAAGTCGAGCTGGATGGTGAGAAGGTGAGAAGGTGTGATTTGGTTGGTGGATTCGAAAATTTTTCGGTTTAAATTAAGAATTAAAAATTTATAGAAAATGTTTCGGTAAAAATAAACAAACAAACTGGTGTCTAAATAAAGAAAAACAAGTTTACGTGCTAAACATTGCAATACAAAACAAAATTGAATAATTAGTTAAATAAAAGAAATATGCAAGAAATAATCTTGAAGTTCATGTGTGCTTTCTTTTATATTAAAATCAATCACTATCTATCGTTTAACAAATGCCGATTCTTTTATTGGTGGCATTAAAATAATTATAATTTAGGGAGGGTTGTTGTGAGTCAGAGCACCCATCTATCGAATCTGGGTGCTGTTTAAGGTACCCGAATGTGATTCTTTTGGTTATTTTAAATTTCTTGTTATGAGATCGGTCGGTAAAACCTCATACTATACTTGGTTGATTTCAAAATGACTCCCGCTTACTTCGTTGTAATACTCCTTTTAAATTCCTGTTACGTATTTTAACTTTTGGTACCACTGTGAGGGATATAATAAACTTTGTTATCTAAACAGTTCTATATCCGGTTTGAACACTCATATTTCAAATTGAAGCGATCTCATTGATTCCAGTACACTTTCAAAGTTGAAGTTTTATCGGAAATTGATTGATTCCTCATACTGATTTGTAGTCCTTTTCCTTTAATGGTGCAATGTTCAGTAACTCTTCATCCTTCATCAGGTAACACTTGCAGTAGGCAATCTTATAAAGATGATTTTCCTTATTTTTTTTTGTGACTGAAATGGTTGCATTCTACTTCACATAGTAGTTTCGAAAATGAGTCAACATTTTCATGTCCCTATACGAATACGGTGTTTGATGTTCAAGTCTTATGCTTGTAAGCGTTTGAATTACCGCGCTACTTGACCATATGGAGGAGTTTTGACCGCACAGGTATTATGGAAATATTTGGCTATTTGCACAATACCCAACAATTTCTTTAAAGTTATAATTAAAGATATAATTTTAGACAACAACGCTACACATTCTTTTTCTTCTATTTTCTGTTACAAAACTCATCCTTAATTACTTAAAATAGTGTCTAAAATAAGCTTCATGTTACGAACAGGAGCAGCCAGAGTTGTTGCAGCACACAATCTTCTTCGGAGTTCTATAAATATTTGTCCCTGTTCCTTATTTCACTCATATATTCTGTGTCTTATACAATTAACTCATATAAGCTTTTGATAACGTTGCCAAATGGTGGAACAAATAATCTCAGCCAATTCACACATTTTATAAAATTCGTATGATGCAAAATAAATAATTTTGTGTCTCTCAATTAGGTATTTTTCTTTTCCTATACTGTAACAACTTCTGCCAATTTCTGTACAAGCTGTTCCATTAATGTCTTTAATTCTTTTGTGTTGTCCTGCAAGCATAGATGTTTTACTGCTCAAATTTCACTATTGCGGTTACCTCTTTGCTACAGATGTAAATTTACCGGTAAAATATATTTGTGGCAATTTTATTGTAAAATTACCGGTAAGATTGGTAAAATTGGTAATATTGGTAAAATATAAAACTTTTCAAAACATTTAAATATAGTTGCAATTTCATTTAATTCATTTCATTCATTCATTTTTATTTTTATACATTTAATTGATGACTATCACAATCATTTCTAGTTTATAAAAACCTAAAATGCATCAAATATATTATTATCGAGGGTAAATATCTTCACTCGCAGAGTATTATAAACAGGAAGATACAGATGCAACAACGGCAAATTCTTTTATGTCCCCTTCATGAACGAAGTTCTGCTGTTGTTCTGTTAGCAGGGTATCTAGAAAATAGGCTGCCCGCCATTTTCACAGCTGCAAAAATGTAACAAATCCTGAATACACTGGCTTTAACGATAACTGCTTTCTTCACTGTTATGTAAAATTATGCATTTATAAAAACATTGTCGTATTGGAAAATGTTTAGGTATAACACATCGAATAGAAGTAGAAATGCATTTCAATGGATCAAATGCAAAGAGCAAATTGACAGATAACCAAGCATTTTCAATGAAACTTACTTTATTTAGTCTGTACGCAATGGATCTCGGTCAAGTTTTATTCATCGCATATGGCTAGAAAATGAACCCGAATCAACGCCTTTCCTGCAATTGAGAATTGTCAATGGCATTACACATGCCACTTTTCGCGTACAACACTTGCCACGGCCGACACTGGGTTAAATGAATTAATTACGTGTGCAACATGTCACATCAAAATCTAATTCATGCATTGTTTTTTTCTCGTTAATGGGAAAATATAAATCGCAAATTGCTGAAGATATTTGCCTTCAAAAACGTAAGGAATATTTAAATATGATGTAATGAAGCGCTGCTTCATTGCTAACCAATGAAGTGGCATAGCAGACCGCGCACTTGGATGATATTATTTTTAGCCCCAGACTAGCTCCAGCCTATAGGATCAAAAGAAGAATACCTGCTGCTTCAACACAAATGATCGTATAGTACGCGTATTTCGAATAAAATGGATCAAAATAAAAAGGAAACTAAGATAAGTAGACTCTGGCGACCCCCTTACGTACGAACCGCGATCACCGCGTCCAACTCCATGATTTTCACACATTCACACGCTCGTATTGCATACACTCTCACAAGCACACTCACACTCACACACCTAGAATGGCATGACCAAGAAAATACGTTTATTTGAAGAATGCCAGCTGTCGAAAGATATTGTGCTTGTCGGTTAGTACAAGTCGTGATTCCAATGACTTGGCACATGGCTTAGTGGCTAGAGTTGATCTTGTTTTAACTCTTCGATAATAGTCGGTAGTGCTCACATTACAACATTTTGTACATTAAAGAAAATTCATCAGTTTCCGCTTACATCGATTGGTCACGCTGGTGCACCATGCCACATGTATCAATTATGAATGGTCTGCGGGGTGGAATACATCTCTGCGGGGTGGAATTGTTATGGTTAAAATTGTAACAGGACCACACATATGTTCAATGAACGCGTTGCCCATCTCCAAGCGACGTTGTAACATTGCTTCAAAGTTTGTTTGATACAAAAGCGTACCCACCGAAAATTCTTCAAAAACCATATTCATGAATACAATTTTACCTTATGCAAATCAGTGGATTGAAAGCACGATCTCCTAGGAGAGGTATTCATGAATTAAATCTTTACAGGGTAACATTGATTAAATTTGTCTTGTATTCTCATTTTTTTTTATAAATTTTCAATAATGATATTTTTAGTTTCTTTAATATTTATAAGAAAATTCTTGTTTACATGCCTCCAAATTGGATTTTGACATTCGCACGCGCATACACCACATACAATCACATACCCTTTATCCACACATATATTCACTCCCACAACTACCCACATATACTCTATCATTCATACATACACATAGAATAGAGCAATGGTACTCACCCCATAGTGTTGGCCAGTCACACTTCCCGATTAGTTCCCTTCCGCCAGTAAAAATCCATATAATTCCGAGCTCCAATATCACGAGGATTAATATGACGTAAGTTAAGGTTGTTGTATCGCTGATCGTTTACCACTCGCGAATCGGGTGTCACAGTGAAATTTGATGGAAGACCAACTAAAACAATACAATGGCGAGCGCTTCTTGAGTGATAACTGTTCTCGCAAGTAGTTTTACACCATTTCACCCCTCTCTCTTTCGATGGTTATAGTTTTGACCTTCGGTAAAATTGGCACTATTAAAAATTTGCTTTAATTCGTTCTATTTTTCTTTCTTTTTATTTCACTATTTTAATTAATAATTTATGCGAAGAATCAATATTCGAGTCTTGTATACAATTTATTCAATCAGTCCTACAATCTAGATTTCTACTGATCGTCTCTATGACGCACCAGCAAGCTTAACGTTAACGAGCGTATTTTACTATTATATTTATTTTATGGGCTGGACGACTAATTTTTCTATATTATTTTTTGCACTAATTTATTTATCTACAGTTCGGATTACATACAATTTAATTTACTATACACCAACTTGTATTATTTACAATCGCCATTATGACAACAAAAATGATTTAACTAATTTTTCTATATTATTTAATGCACTAATTTATTTATCAAACTACAGTTCGGATTACCTAAAATTTAATTTACTAAACACCAATTTGTATTATCTCCAATCGCCATTATGGCAACAAAAATAATTTAACTAATTAAATGAGGACTTTTCCTATAATTCATAAGCGTCCATTGACTATTTACAGTATCTTCGATTATTTATCAATTTATTTATTTAAAGTTCAGATTAAATGTATTTAATTTCATCTACATTAACCTATATTATTTTCACTCGTCAATATGACGTCAAAAAATGATTTAACATTACACTAGAGAATTGGCTATTATTTTCAAGTATCGAATCACATTTTCTTTTATTTTAAAATTTGGTTAATGAACTAAAGTTCGGAAGGTAGGTAATTCGAGGTCAAAGAACATATATTTAAAGTATTTATGTTCGCCACTAAGCAGTAAATACGCGGTTATATTATATTAAAATTCCACCATTAAAATATTAGTTGGACTCACTATTGGGTTAGGTTAGTAAATTTAGTAACTTAATCAGTTGGTGTACCTCCGTTGGAAACACCCAAGATACGGATATAAGCTTAAAAGTCATAGACCGCCATTGTTGGTTTTCTCGTATCCACTCTGGTTTAAATAAAATTTTACTATTCATACCATTTTATTCGGCGCATGGGTACTTGAATTTACCGCCTCCCGTAGATTGTTTGACGTCCAGGATCTATATCCACATCTCCACAAAAAGAAACTTCCACAAAAAATTTGGCTACACAGAAAAATAAATTTTAAACGAAAAAATTCACACAAAAATATCACTGACACTTCAACAGTCGATCTCAAACTTCAAAAAGATAATCAGCTGTGTAATGAAAATAACCGACTAAGAGAGCCTCTATACGGGGCTAGGCCTATTTATGGGCAAACGACCGTTGTTGAATTATTTTTTTCCCTTTCGCTAATTATTTCTCCCCACTAAGTGTCTTCACTATTAATCTGTACTAAAAATTGGGAAATAATTATAAACAGAAACATTGACTATGAAACGATTGTAGATCATCTACAAAGGAATAGCGCAAGTTATTGTACAATTGTTCTATGCTAATTTAATAGCAACCAACGATTACAAATTGAAGATGGGAAATTACTTCGGGAAATATCACACAACTGTTTTAGGATATTAATTTTTTTTAACGGAAACTATAGTACATGATGACTACGGACTGAGTATAAGAAACTATGTATAAAGGAAAAATAAAAATCACTATGAAAATTTCTGCTAGGGCACATTTGATGTGTGTGGGATAGTGGTTCGAATTTCAATTACGGAGTTTGAATTACCCTTCATAACAATGAACGTGCGTTTCACAGCAAAAATTTACAACGAAGCATTGATAATAGTTTGTTGCGTTGCGTTTCTGTTACTGCTGATCGTACAATGTATAATTGGTAGGTGTACAAAATTACTACGCGAGTGACCTTTGACGGTGATTAACACGGATAATCAGGAAACTGTCAAAATCAGGGTAAAAACTACCGATGCTAACCCACCGATCGACACCAGTAGATAAAATAAATGATTTCCTAAAGTACTCTACTTTGTGGCAACACGTTAAAATTATCTACATTTATGGGTTTTCTGCTGAAAATCGATCGATCATATTATTTTTTCATCTGTAGTCTGTACTCTTCGCATTGCTCTGTTTTTGATGATTTTCTTACCTTTTATGATTTCAAATGATTGTTTAAAAATGTCGCTCACGGGTATCACAATGGTAGATTCTTGAATATTAAACTAGAAAACTTTACAATTCGTATGTAAAGGTTTTCAGTATCAATAACTCCATCCACAATATCAGCTCCAACTAACAACTACTCCTGATTTCTATGTTCACCATATTCATACCTTTAATACTTGGATAACCTTAATACCTTTAATACCTTTAGTACTTTTAATACCTTGTTTTTTTATACCTTTTCTCACTTGTCTTTAAAATTCGATACCTTACCACTGTGCTTTTTTAACCTTTAACACCTGCTTAGACAATTGTATTTGTTATTCCCGAATTATTAGTGTGCAAATAAAACTTTTTTAATGAATATTAGTTTCAACAGTAAGGTTGTCTGTCAGTTGTCACTACCTTATGGTTATCTTGCAACATGGGTGAAGGCTAAGTGGCATCGGTGTGGAAGCGAAATGGTATCTCTATCCTTTCGAATGGTTCATTTCACTTTAGCTGATAAGATATCCCTACGTAATCCTCTCTAGCAATTCATTTTAATTTTTCTATTCCAGTTGAAACAATATGAATATTCTATTATCAATAGATATGATTTTATGCCCTCCTCGAAAATTAGCAGCCCTACACCACGCATCTAATAAAGACTTTCATTTTTAGTCGGATTAAGTGCAAAATTACATGTAAGAGTCTAATTAATTTCAATCATAGTTATAAATACGCATTTTAAAATAAAATATTCATAAGAAACAGAATTCAGTCTTTTCTAGACTCTCTTAGACTAATATTTATTTATTCGTATTAGTAACTTTATGACAAGTGTCATAATTGGCTGTATGGCTTTTATGACTAGATCCTCCGATTCGTTTTATGAATTTTTAATAGAAAAATTATTTTGATTACGCCATTACGTTATATGACGGCATCACTCCTTCTCGAAAATGTTTGTTTATGTGTGTGTGGTTGCATTTGTAAGTGTGCGTCCATTTTTAGCCATATTTTATGTTACAATTTAAATGAAACTTAACATCCTTAATATTAAGGAAAAATAAATAAAAATATCAGCATACCGGCATGAAACAAGCCAAATAAAATACAATAATATTTTTAAATCACTCAAATTAATTACATAGAATAAAGAATACAGTACATCCAAGCCAACTATTTTATAATCAATTAACAATTCCCTCTTCAATAAAATAATCTATAGATTTGTTTTGTTTCTCTTGGTTTACGCCAATAGATTCATATATACTTTCGCGATATTAAATGTAACTGAAAACTGTTCGACCTAGATTTTTTGTGAAGTTTAAAAGCTTGCCGTATTTTTCATGCTGTAAGAGCAAATACACTATAGAGCTGCTTATGTGTTGGCCTCTAGTTCAAAATATATACAAAATTCTCAAAATTTCCAATTTGTTTAAATAGAAAGTCATTCCGAAACCAAAATGATGGTTTTTGGATCTAACCAAAGAAAAGTAGATACATAGAAAAAGTTTACATTTGGTCTGGAGCATCTCTCAATGTTATGGAGCATTAAATAATAATCTTTGTATATTATAAATACCTTTGATTACTTATTTATCTAAGTTAGACTACGACTAACTCCGCCCCAGGGCTGATCTGTGGATCAAGAATATAATCCAATCCACAACAAAAAATAACATTGAATCTTTTATCAAATAAAATATTTTCATAGGATTTATCACATCAAACCTTAAATAATATTATCTGTCTCCAATCACAAAATTAAATTTACATAACTTTAGTCAAAAAAAATAAAAAAAAATTCGAGAAAATCCAAAAGAATCTAACTAACATTATTTACCATATGAAAAGAAAACATACGATATTATCCCATTTTTCCTTTTTATTTTATAATTTTTTCCGATTTTCATCACTTCATGAAAATGTTATAAAATCACAACAAAAAGGATTAGATTATTAGATTATTCTCATTTTCATGATATGTGAGGGTGAGTTGTTATAAAAATTTAGAATATATATTTTATTTAAATTAATCCTGGAATTACTAGACCTATCTGTAAAGAACAATATGTGTTGTAAAATTTATTTTCTATGCTGGTTTCATAACCAACATAATCGAACAACTTCTCAACTATTCCTCATTCAATTTTAAATTTATGTTTGTTATGAATTTTTATCTATTCTAAACGAGAACATGAATTGAATGATTAACTATACCAAGATTGTCTTCGCATAAAAATTCTTTTATTATTCTTTTGTTGAAAAATTGTTCTAAATTTTTTTTGGTTTTTTGGTTTTTATAGAAACTATTAAAATAATTTATGTAGGATTAAATTTGACTTGTTGGTGTTAATGGTGTCTATCTATGTAGGTTTGTTGGTTTCGTTAAAGGGATTAAAAATTATAAAGGATTTTCTTTCAATTTAATTTTTTTCGTTTTCCTAAGTTTACTGAAAGTTAAATTCTTATAACAATTTTCTATTACATATCTTAATTATTTTGTTTTTCATCATTGCAACATCTACACGTTTTTCTCCTCTCGATCTCCTCTCCGTTTTTATTTGTTTTCAATATTTTGAATTTATATTTTGTTCAAACAAATGTGGAAAGAGTTCGATGCTAAGTATAATAAACGATAATTTCTCCACAATAAAAACATCGAAAAAGGGGAAATTCTCAATAAAATAATCAAAGTTGGAGAAAGTAAATTATTTGAATATAAAAATGGGAACTTGGAGAGATTGAAGAGAGCAACAGGTGGTTCAATATTTCTCCAGCTTAGGTTGAATTGATTGAAATTTAGACGTTTTTTTATTTTGATATCTTAAACTTAATGTAATTAATTAATTACCATTAGTCCAGTAAATAAAGGTCGAAAAAGATCAAAAGCTCGCAAAAATCCTGTCACGGACGGGACCTGGCGGAAATTGTTGGTCTTACCGAGTACTTTGACGTGAGAAAAATTACCTTGGGGTTCCGACCCTGTGAGCCTGGAAAATGGCCCTCCAAGTGTCAGAAGTAGTTTCCGGGCCATATCTCCGGAAATATGGCAGTTAGGGTATTTTTGTTTAGCCAGAAATGAAGGTGAGCTAATTATCTACAGAAATGGTCCTAGTTATTTTTTTCGCAACATTGATACTTTTTGCGAAAACGGGTAGTGAAAAATTGTCAAATTTGAGACCATGAAAAAACGCCAGATTCTCATCAAATTTGAGACCTGAGGGCTTGGAAATAACCACAGCTCCATGTTTTGGCCTGAAAAATTTGACCTGCAAATGACAATGGCTTCCTCGTTGTATTTGCGAAGTTATCGCGGCCATATAGGAGCATAGGAAGGATCAGTCGCCGTGCAAATATTGAGAAGGAAATTTTAATTTTCTTGCTGGAAATAAGGATCTAACTTCTTTTTATTTCATCATAAAGCTTATGAGTGGCGGAAGGCCACTCGCAAATTCATAGAAATTGTGCAAAAACAATTTTTCCACCTTACGGCTTCTTGAACTCCTGGCTGTGCTGTCTTGCATAAGTTGAAACCTCTAAAGGGTGCTCAATATTTTCTCGATATGTTCATCGACCTCTCGTGCTAATTCTAGGTGATTATGGCAAACTTTTTCGCAAGATGTTTTTCGCAAACTTTTTTTCGCGAACTTTAGTGGCAACAATTCAGATGGGGTATTTTGTGGAAATACTAAAAAATAACTCAAACATTTCAATCTATCAAAAATTTATTACAGACAAATACATTAACTTATACAAAACTGTAAGTATAACCAGTTAACTGGATCTTATTCAAAACCACCTCATTCAAGTCCATCGCTCACGGTAGTCTCACTCTCTTCTTCCCTCTGGGACAATCAAAGAGATTAACTGTTCCTTACCCTTGCTCCAAAAATTGATACAGCAACACTAACTTTTAAACAGCACCAAATAATTTCCAAATAGCACCAAAAGTCCACTTTTTGTCCAGATTTTTTTTTTATAAATATTGATTTCCAACAAAACAGAAAATTTTCAGCAATCAAATGGTCTACAAAATGTTTTTTTATTCGCCTACTATTAAATTATTACTTTATTACTGTGATTTGCGGCTTTAAAGTATCACTTTTCAACTATTTTTTTTTATTGTCATAGCTACGTCTAAAAAAGTAAAAAGCAGTTGCGTTTGTTTAAATTCTATGAAAAATAAAAATTTTTATCAAAGCAACCCTTAAATTCCAAATTTCATTATCCAATTAAAATAGTTGTTATCATTTGTTGTCATAGCTACACAATAATTTGAAAAAAATAATAAATATTATGTCAAAGGTTACTTGTTCCACATATTTTTATTTTAAAATTTACGAAAATTTATAATTTGAATTTAGAATAAACAAATTTTCTTAAAATATTTTGTTTCCGGCGAATAAAAAATAGTATATGATGCACAGACGTAAGCTATTTTGGACTTAATGTGGGTGCAAATCTCGGCTAGCGCCTCGATTTGCAAACTCCACATCCGTCCAAAATCTTTAGCTTTACGTCCTAGCATCATAATGTACTATTGTTGACGATAAACAATAACAATATAAGTCCACGAGGGACGCGTGAAGCCAGTGTGTGTGTGCCATGTGTGCGCGCTTGCGCGGACCGATATTATACACGTAATATACGCGCCGCCACGTGAAGCAGAAAAAAAGAGGAAATTATCATAAATAATTTCAGAGAAACTTTTTCTATTTTTTTTTTTGTGGATTAAAAACAATGACATTATTTATATCAATGGAAAGCTGAGAACCTCAGCTTTACTTTTATATATGTAACGATACCCAAAACATTCCTCGGAAAGAAAAAAAAGTGTCTGAAAAATTTGGCCAGTTTTTTCCCGTGTGAGCGTAAAATAAACTTTTAAAGAGCCAAAGAGCCCTGGAAATTTCTAAACAATTTGGAAAATACGATCGGAAACTAGACATTCTAAGCTACAAATTGGTGTAACTTATGAGGCACTTCAATAGACAATAAATCTTTTATTAATGATTTTCCGCGGACTTTCCGAAACTCCATGAAAGTCCTCAAAATGGAAATTAATAAATTCCCTTTTGTTTAAAAGTGCGAGAAAGCCACTGTGGCAAACTTTCTGAGATGTTTCAAGACCTTTACCCCCCCCCCCCCCAATAATCAAGAAAGAAACATATAAAAACACAATTTTTAAAAAAAATATAAATAAATTTAAAACAGCGTCAGAAAACCGGATAAAAGAAACGCCGTTTGCACTCGCTTACAAACGTGATAACAGGAATTTTATCACAGGATGTGACAGGTACGGGTTTTTCCTTTCACATGAATTTTGAATCATCGAAAAATATTGAATTTTGACCGAGTTATCCGCTAATTTGTCTGCCGCTCCTTAGTAAATACGTGTAAAGTGGCATTCTGGCTCCATGATGAAGAGAAAAATGCAGGACAAGGTTCGAGTCCGTTATCTCGGAAACTATCGGGCTTACGATAAAAATGAACAGGACCATTTCTGTAGATCATTAGCTCCCCTTCATTTCTAGCTAAACAGGAATACCCTGTCAAGAATACCCAACTGCCATATTTCCGGAGATATGGCTCGGAAACTACTTCTGACACTTTGAGGGCCATTTTCCAGGCTCACAGGGTCGGAACCCCAAGGTAATTTTGCTCACGTCAAAGTTCTCGGTAAGACCAACAATTTCCGACAGGTCCCGTCCGCGACAGGATTTTTGCGACCTTTTAACCTTTATTTACTGGACTACATAGAATTTTCAAAAAAGAAAAATTAATTCGAATCGCAATATCTTGCAAAATTGCAAAATTAAATGAATAGATTCTTCCTCAATTAATTGTTAGTACTATTTAAGTCGAAAGTTTTGGAGTTAAACTTTGACTATATTTGTTAAAGACAGAGGTTTGAGATTCGACGCAAGTTTTGTTGACATGCATCCTAGAGTTAAGTAATTTAGAACCCATAATGCTATAATTAAATGTTCAAGCTAACGTTCCGATTACTTTTATATATAGTTCGATCTTGAAATTCTGTGGCTACTTAAAAAACCAAGTATTTCTGATATGTCAAGAAATATTTGAACCAAAAGGTTGTCGAAGATAATTCTATCATATGCTTGCTTCATATGTAAGCTATTGAATTCTGATGTTGTACTTTCAACATTTTTTCAGGAGAATTCTTCAATTGAAAAATGTTTTTGTGTTGAACAATCTTTTTCGTCAAACCATTGTGACCTTGTTTTTTGTGAATGGGTAATGTTTTGATGACACGATATTGAGATTTTCAAAACAAATTTTCCTAACTTGTAAGTAATAAAACTAGATTTGGCATCAAATTTTGTTAGCAATACCCAGGTAGCACTCGCATGTAAGTACTATAGAGCCTAGAATTTGATATCACAGTTACTATAATTTTTTTAACTACTCGAGAAACTTTATATCTACAAAAACAGACATCTTTCTCTTATCTTTATACACAAATTACACTATAATTATTCACATTAAACTTCCTCAACGGCAATATCACCAAATAAAATATTTTTAACATAAAAGAACGATATAAATCGTATGTAGTCGCAACATAACCTAAACCACAAAATAAAACTTAATAAAATTTTCTCTGTTTAGATTTCTACAGAAAGCAAACAACAACAACAACTGCAACAAAAAAATTAAAATAAAAGCTTAAAAATTGCAACAAAAATTACAAAAACTTAAAGCTTTGTTGATTAAAATATATATACATGTATCTTCTTCCTCTTGGTGAGACAACTCATTTTCGGAATTTCCTCTTAAGTTTGCTGTTAACAATATATTTTAAAAGATTTACTTTTCAGAAAATAGAGGAACAACAGAAAAAAAACTAGATTGCAACTACACACAAAAATAAAAAAATGCTATAAAATTTTTTGTAGTACTTTCGTTGGTGTTGATTATTGTGTTATTAAGGGATTTAAGAGATATACTTGAATGTACTTACATTTTGGTGATGGATAGTTTGTTGTAAGACGAAAGCGTTTGAGTTATAGTTTATTTTATCGTTGATGGAATTAAATGTAGAGAATGGGTTATTGGCTCTTTTTTCTGACATTTCCTAAACATAGGGAAATTGTTATGTATAGCCTGGACTATGGGGACGTATGGTACAGTCACAGATTCATGTAGTTTCCATTTCCTCTCATACCACCATTTTACAGATCATGCGTAGTTCATAACAGTTTCTCGTTCATAATCTATAGTCATATTTTCTTATCGTTTTCGTTACACCTATTTATTCTCAGCATAGAACAATTATCAAAAACCTTTTGTTTTACAATTCCCTAATATTGGTTCACACTGCGTTTCCACCAGCGTTGCTTCACCATACTACATGCATTTGTATTCTCCGGGTCTCTAACCGTAGTTGCTCTAAATGTTTTCAAACCTCAAATAGCTGTCCATATTTGTCCAATCGTCTTAATATCAAAAAAATTATTATCCTACAAACAGTTTTGCAATTGTTTTCAAAATGTATTATATTTCTTATATAGGTATTTTTATCAATTTCTCTTTCCGTTATAAATCTAGATTCTACTGTAACACGGTTGTAAGTTATTATTTCATAATACGATATCATCATAAAGTCGATTGTACATACGTTTAAACTATTCTATTACCTTCAAACGCGTTGTGAATAGTATATTTTGTGAAATTATCTTGCAATTTTGGCTGTTACAAAATAACAACCAGAATTTGTTTTGAAACGGAAAATGTACTAACAATATTCTGTAGGTTTCACTTTCGAAAAACTTTGTAGCTCAATTTTCGATATTAAATGCCTATATAAGAAATGACGATATAGAGTTTTCTCGCTCTTAGTCTGATATTTGATGTTTTTCTTATTGGATTATTTTTGACATCTGGTGCACAAGCAAAATTCTTATTATTAGCACAAATTAAATTAAATTATTGTAAAACGATTAAAATTAAATTATAACTAGATAATTTTGAATTGTCTGTGAAAAGTTGTTAGATTCTGTGATTAAAAATTAAAATAGTCAATTATAATCCAAAATTTTGGTCTATCAAAAAAACCAAAGAAGAAAAATTCCTTAGCGTAATTAAATTAAAAATGGAAGCTTTGCTATTATTCGCGAAAATTTAATGGATCACGTGAGTAACTTGAAATGGTAAAAATTTTATCCAAAATTTTGATCTCAACAAATTCATTAGTGTAATAAAATTAAAAATTAGAAAAATTTGTTATTGTTTGAGATAAATTTATCAGCTCAAGTGATTAACTAAAAATGGTAAAAATTTTATCCAAAATCTTGATCTCAACAAATTCATTAGGGTAAAAAAATTAAAAATAGAAAAATTGGTTTTATTTGTTTGTGTTAATTTATTAGTTCCTGTAATTAAATTAAAATAGTAATATTTCATAGTTTCTAAAAATGTATTAATTCAGTTAAAGGAAGAACAAAAAAAGTTTAAGTTACATAAAATAAAAAAAATCAATCCAAATAAAGCAACAACGAAATGCAGAAGAAAAATTGTTGATGTTAATGTTCCATTTACCAGTAATTGCCTGAGTTATTGCGGCGCAACCTTCATATACAATTTTTATACTATTTTTTTTCCAACAATCACCTTAGTCATTGCGGCACCACATTTATACAGTATTTCAACGCAACATTTATACCATGTTTATATATTGTTATCAGTAATCGCCCAGGTATTGCGGCGCAGCATTCATACAATATTTATACCATAATTATATCTTGCTATCAGTAATCGCCCAGGTATTGCGGCGCAACATTCATGCAACATTTATACAGTATTTCAACGCAATATTTATACCACAATTATATCTTGTTATCAATAATCGTCCAGGTATTGCGGCGCAGCATTCATGCAACCTTTATACAATATTTATGTAATTTATCAGCAATCGCCTTAGTTATTGCGGCGCACCAGTTTTTACAACATTTATACAACATTTATTTAACTTATCAGCAATCGCCTTAGTTATTGCGGCGCAACAATTTTACAACATTTACCCAATATTTATTTAACTTATCAGCAATCGCCTCAGTTATTGCGGCGCAACAATTTTACAACAGTTATACAATATTCATTTAACTTATCAGCAATCGCCTTAGTTATTGCGGCGCAACATTTACACCATTATTATTCAACTATTCATCGGTTAATACTTTACCTGCTGGAATATTCATCGCTGATGGACGGCTAAACGTCAGGACTTTGAGGCCTGTCGGATATAACCATGGGGTGAGTGAACTGTAATTATTCTCTTTACTTTTTATAACGTAAAGGTGCGAATGCGTGTGAATGGGTGTACATATGGATGAATGGGGGTGGGTTTGTCGATGCGCGTGTGTGAAATCATGTGGGGAATAGATGCGAGACAATATAAATGTAAATCAAAAACAGTTATAATTAAAATATTTTTGTTCTAATTTAATATCTTATTGTGTAATTGGTTCTTAAGTCCTAATGAGTCCTAGGCAATCTGTAACTGGCTTATAAGGGAGTCATTCAAGCCGTTGTAATCGTAACCGACGTACTATATCACTGCTGATCTGCTGTGAAAGAATTGGCCTGGAACTTCTGTGTACCAATCCGAACACCAACTACAGTTCGCTGGAGAGTGTGATCGGATTTGCCGATGTGCATTCATATGGGCTGTTTCTTTTCAAGATAGAGTGTGCAGATCTCCCGTACTCTATGATTTGATTGTCGGGTTACACGCGATGGCATTATTTTACGAACTGGATCAGAAGGATCAACGGGCAACAATACAATTTATTCCAATTACTACCAATTCCCTACAATTGCCCCATTGCTTGGTACTTAATTGTCTTGCTTCACTATATGAGTGTGTATGTGGACATGGGTGTTTGAAAGTAAGTGTGGGTGTGTGGGAGGATGCGAGCCTGCATGAAGCGTGAGAGTGTGGGCGTATGGGAGTGAATGTGGGGTTGAACGTGCTGCTCGCGGTTCTTTCGCAAAAGGGGTCGCCAGAGTCTCATTTTTTTCATTCGTACTTTATCCATTTCTGTATATTCACGTAATCCGCGTGCATGTCTGTATTTGTATTGGAGTAGCAGGGTTTACCAATCTAACTCCATACTGTGATTAGCCGGATCACAAAAACAAAACCTAAATTAGTTATGCGACCTGCTATGCCGCTTCATTGGTTCGCCAATGAAAAAGCTCTTCATTACAAAACATGTCTGATGCATATCATGTGCACATATGTAAACCAACTTAGTTTTTTAATACATAACGTGGCTATATAGTTTTTTGGTTTAAATTTTTGTTTTCAGATTCTTGCTGGGCATTTTGTGTTATTTATTAGATTAAAAATTACTAAGCACACCGTTGATTCTGGAACAATTTAACAAAGGTAGAGAAAGCTTAATCAAAACCAAACGCGAAATTGCTTTTCCAGTTACTAATAAAGTTTTGAACTTTAAGGATAGGTCATAAGATGAGATCAGTTCAAAATTAGTACTTTCCAAACACCTAACGCCCACATACTTTTTAGAGCATTCTAGGCAATTTATTTGAAAAGTTGTGATTTCTTAGCTGGTTTGCTTAAGTTTTTGTAGCTGTTAAATAAATTTTATATTGTTTGGGCTTGGTTGTTAACTAAATGCGAAACAACATAATGTTTCAGAATATTTCTTATTTTGTTTGTTAGGGATGAATAAAACGACAAGGAATTCCCTTTAGTTGATTTATTTTGTTTTGACCCTTGCGTGGTTAAATCTTTCCTGAACTCTTGATGAACTCCGTTAATAAAAATTTCGCTCACTTTTTCTTTAATTAATTTTTTTTTATTTACTTTATTTATTGAAGATTAACAAAAAAAAACATACATACTTTTTTTTGTTCTTTTTTAAATCTTAACATAAATCTATGCAGTTGCATAAAATACAATTACAGACAAATTACATTTGAATATTTTTTATGAAGACGTATAACGTATATTACGACGTATTACAATGTTTATTAAAAATTATAGTGTAGTATCCCCAAATTAACATCCAAATAAACATTACCAAATAATATTATAACCAATTATTACCAATGTAAATTCAATAAATATTATTTGTGCAAAATCAACAATCTTAAAATCAATTGTAATAATTAACTTTCTTAATTAACTTTCTTAATTATTCTTAATTAACTTTCTTAATTAAATAAACACTTTCTTTTAAATTAAATAAAATTAAAATACAAAATTAACAATCTTCAAATTAATTATTGCGAAACACTTTTTTAAATTAAATTAAATTAAAATACAAAATTGACAAATTAGGATTAAGTAATACGCGACATACATCAACAAATAATAATATTTTATAAAATTTAAATTGGTAATCAATTTTTAGTTTTTATGGAAAATGGGTGGATTAAGAAAAGTTTTTTGAATTAATACGGAGTCCAACGGTAACCACAGAACTAAACAAACAGTCAGTAACCAAGTTAATACAATAAGTTAAAATAAAGTAGAATAAAGTTTAAGCTCATGTAAATAAGTTAAGTTAATTTTTATTGAAGTTAAGTGGGTAAATCGAGTAATTAACGTGAAATCGATTAATACGGTGTGAAAACCAGGTTAAATAAACAATTACAAAAGCCAATGTTTACATACAAAATTTGTAAAAATATAACGGAAAAGTTATACTTATAAATGCATACGAATATAATCGTTTTAAAAAGTTATACGAACTATTATTAAATAAAAACACAAATTAAAAGTGAGAAAAATATACGTTTTATTTTATTCCATCTGCGAAGTAGTGTTACACACCATATCAATACTACCATCATAAATAGTGGTGCATCCTGAATAAATATTAGTGCATCCACCTGTTTTACTACCTTTACGTAAACAGTAGTGAAAAATTGTGTGTAGTGACAAATTGCGACTCAAATAGTGTGTGAAACAACCATAATCGCAATACATTCTCAATAATTAGTGCACTAAAGCTAACATTGTCACTACATTTTAACATAGTAGTGTACATAAAATAAATTGGCACTACAATAGCTATCGTTACAGAGAATATTTTTGGTTTTTTAATATTATAATATAATACAGAACAAAATTTATTAATGACTTTAATAAGAGTCTACACCTGCAAAAACTTTAATTTATATTGCATTTCTTTGGGATTTTTTGTATTAAATTTCTAGACATTACTATGTGTGAATTCGTAGGATGAGATAATATTTCGTCAACATTTTAAGTCAATATTATAATCAAAATCCTATAAGTCACGAGTGTAGAGTCATTATTGATTGTTGTCAATCAAGCGAAATTAATGAAATTAATATCTGACGCACGGTCAATCTTATTGCTATATTTTGTTAGAAATATAGACAACATTAGGGGAATTTTAATTTGGAGGGGTTTTTGCAACTTGGAATTATTTTTCATTTTCCTTTAGAAAAACTCCTTTAGAAAATTTTTTGTGTGTTTCGTGCCGGAATTCGAACTCACACACATCAAAAACACCTGTTCGAATCTCTAGTGTATTACACAATCAGCTACAGTGGTTATGACGAACCATATTTTAATTTTCATTTTCAAATGATTTCTAAATTGAATTTTGAATAGAATCTGAAGTTGAAGCTTTTATCTATGATTATATATTGGAAATCGCATTTATTTGGGATTTTAGAAGTGAAAACGTGTTTAAATGCGTTGTCCGATTTTTTATGGGAAAATTTATATATTCGAGTTATCATCACGCTAATTAAATATATTAAATATAAAATACCTCTATCCGGTCTTAACGTTTCAAAATGCAATATGAATATCACGATCAACTGATGTTCTATAGGTCGAGAGTTCAATTCCTGGAGTGGTTTTATTTTTTTTATTTTTTTTTGTAAATTTTTATTAAATACCATTAAAATTATTGTTTTTAGGGTTCCGTACATTAAAAGTAAAAACGGTACCATTTTGGTGAGACTTCGGTGTCGTCCAGATTTCTACATAATCAATGTACTCACAAACTATAAGTGCTATCAAATTGAAATTTTCTACAGTTTTTAAACATGTTTTCTCACGCCTACTGATAACAAAAAGAAATCTAATATTTGTTTTCATCTATATTTTATGATTATAGATGAGGAGATTGTAAAACAAATTTTTTTTTAAGGAATCGAGTTTGGTTTAGAAAAATCGAAGAAGATCAAAATATTTCAAAAAAAATTTCAATGATTTTTCGACTGCTTTGTATTTTTGATATTGCCAAAAATGGGTGTTTGTTTTTCCTGTCCCCTTCCCCTTAACTTCGAACAATACACAAGAAAAAAATCATGGTTATGAGCAATGTTGTAAAGATTGAACGAAAACTATAGTGGTTGGCTCATCATTTCAAATGTGATTCTGAGGGGGTTGATTTTAAAACATTATTTTAAAACATTCCAAAGAACATCTGAGATTACCGGAAGCTCATATCAACTTCTTTTTTATTTAATTTATTTTTTTACTTGCATATGAAAAATTTGAGAATTAATAAATTAAAAATTATAAAATGAAATTTATGCTGACCGAGGAATTGGTTTAATTTTTTTGTTTTTGGGTTCTGTGTTTTTTCCAGCTCGATGATTTGCTGCTACCTATCCCAATGGTTTTTTCGGGTTCCTTCGCTAGATTTCTTAAATTTGTTTTTGAATATATTTTATGATTTTTGTTTTTGGTCATTATTTTAGTCTTTTTGTGTCTTTTTGTTTTGGGTAATTTTTGTTTGTCTGGCCCGGCTAGCTCAGTCGGTAGAGCCTGAGAGTCTATCTCGGGGTTTGGGTTCGAGCCCAGCTCCCATTTCATTTCTTAATTTTTCCTTTGATTTTCAGGACGAATGTAGTCAGCCGGACTTCCTCCTTTCGTCCTGTGCTGTAATGGGCAAGATATTACATATTATGTGTTTTTCCATTTCCCATCATCTTCACATATAGTAAAATAATATAAACATCTCGGAATTGAATAATTTTTTCAACTCACTGATGTTAGATTATTACACATTTATTTTAAAACATTCCAAAGAACATCTGAGATTACCGGAAGTTCATATCAACTTCTTTTTTATTTGATTTATTTTTTTACCTAAATATGAAAAATTTGAGAATTTATAAATTAAAAATTATAAAATGAAATTTATGCTGACCGAGGAATTTGCATTTTTTAATTGTTTTTTTTGGCAGTTGAAAGACTTTGAATTGGTTTGGAACGGTTGAGTTTTGGTTGACAAAACGAAATTAATAGAGTTTTTGTGTGTTGGACCGTAAGGGTCGAAATGGTGTTTTTTTATTGATAAAAATAATAAAAGTAACGAGTTAGTTTGAGTTAATGTTAAACAAATTAAAACTACAATCATTGAAAAAAAAATCAATTAAAGTTAACTAAAAGATTTTTTTTTTTTTTTTTTTTTTTTATTCAAAGTTAGGCATGTTTAGTGTTAATTATAATAAATTATAAATTAACGTCTCTGAATATCCGAAGATACCATGCCAACTAGGGATAAGAATGGAATGCAAATTAAGATTCTCTGAGAAATTTATGAACGTTAACTTTAAAGCCTTGAGGATTAAATTCATCAGGGAAAACCCAGGAAGGTAAGGCATTCCAAAGATGAGAGACTCTGTTGAAAAAGTCACGTTGGAAGGCTACAGTTCTACACCTAATTATTTGAACTGTAAAGGGATGCGCTGCTACGTTTGCTACGTTTGCAGGGTTTTTGGCGTGCACGACCAACTGGTTGACCTTCACGGTCTACCAGAAAAACCTCCTACCACAATGTTAATCACTAATTACAAACATTTTTGAACTATTTAGCTACTGTTGAACTAGAAAATTGTTACAGTCACGTAAATCAAGGTTGGAGATCTGTTCTTTTCGTTAGGTCTGATACAATACCACTAGCGCAGAAAAATAGTAGCCAACATCACTTCGATTTTAGCTCTGCTGGCAGTTATTGTGTATGTTCAACTAGCTGAAGTTCAAATCCTGTTGGTATATTATACCAATCTCCCCAATGTTCAGTAGACAAATCACTCGACTATGCACTCGTTTGCAATATTGGAAGACACATTTTCCTCCGTTTTTTTCAGTTGGTTTTAATAAAAATCCTCAAAACTGGCTCTCAAAGTATTTTCTACAAAAAAGTTTATAAAGGAAAATTCATGAACCAACAACAGTTGAAGCTACAACAATTGGTAATATATTTTTCAATATAAATAGTTTATAAGCTGTCGTTATTGAAGCTATTTTAGCTACCATAAACAGCTTTGGGTAAAATGCAACCCAATGTGAAACTATGCAGACAAAAACTGTTGTTTTCTCAAATATTATATACACAGAACCCTCAGCGAGCGAATTATATTCGTACTTGCCTGACTTTTTTATTCATGATTTCATAAAAATTATAAAAATTTCCTTTTACGAATTTTAAATTGATCGATAATGCAGTTTTTTAAAGTTATTGATACTGTCTTTTTCCGTTTCGTTCAAATTATTATCATTTCGATATTAACAAGAAAATTAATTACTTTTTTGGCAGGCAGTGCCAAAATTTAGGATGCCTTCAGGGATTTTTACGGCTTTTTTGTTTTCTTTTTTTATAGAGTTTGATTTTTTTTCGGTATAAATGTGGTAAAGTAATTAAAGATTTTGTTGTATTTTTAAATTTATAGATAAGATAAAAAAAATTGTGTTTGTAATATTTGATTTGTGTGTTTTTCTCTATACTTTTTAATCAATAACCTATAATATCAAGGATGTACTGACTTAGTGTCGACTGTATTGAAAATACTGTAATAGCGCCGAGAAAATTTTGTATGGAGTCTCGACACTAATTCAATACAAACTGAAATAGCGCAAAGATGAAATTTGCAATTTGATTACACTGACATAGAGCCGAGAATCAAAAGCCTCGGCGTTATGTCAGAAAAATTTAAAACTCAATGTTTCGGTGCTAATTAAGTTTCAAATGAGTTAGTGGAGAGAGTTGAAATCTCTGCGCTATTACAGATATTATTTAAATTGAGTTCTTGGCGCTATTTCAATATAAACTGAATTAGTGCCGTAAGTCTTTTGCCATATTGGAACACGAATTTTGAGCACATTGACACACATACCTATAAAACTTTTTAAAATTATTTTTACATATACATACGTATAAAGAGTAACGTACGCAGAAAAACGTAATGCGTATATGTCCGTAATTCCCCGAAAAATATGAAACAAAAATTTTCAGAAAGGTTGCACACATTGTATGTAAAAATAAGAAAATGATAGGAGAAACAAAAACCAAAATACAGTTAATCATTTCGAATGTGTTTGAAACGCTTATTTAAAGTGACGGTGAATAAGACAGTCTCCAAAAGTTATTCGTCGTTTCGCACACAGAAAATTTTTGTTTTCATTATTTTGTGAGATTTTCAGAAATATATACACTATTCCGACTATGATATTGCCTGATTCACGCATGGACCAACCTATAACATTGCATTAGAATAAATTATAAAATCTCTTTTTTAATTTTAAAATATATATTGACCACTAGTCGATGACCAACATTGCGATAATCCACTATTGGGTTAATAATGATTTAAAGAAAACTGAGAATTTTTAGATGCGGTCTACGATGGTGAGGTGCGTACCAACACGGAACGCGCTGCATAACTATTCTACTCATGTTCCACCATCTTAAAATAACCGACGTCTATTTGTTCTGTTATCACTTCATGATATTTTTGCACTATGAATTTTTCCACAGCCATCTCTTCGAAATTGTCAAACTGATAACGGAGCTCGATAATATAACTGTACAAGAAATCATAAACTCTAACTTCCTGACTTCCTCCCTTGAAATCTGCACAGAACCTTATTCCAGATGATTAAAAGAATGGCATTGTCTAATAAATTTTCCTAATTAAGGAGGCTCGTGCTTCATTTCGAGCCATTGGTTCTTACCAGCAAACAAATAAGATTAAGCAAATTTTGGCATTAGCAAAAATAAATAATTTAAAATTATAATTAGATCTAATGAACAACATAACAAAAATACTTGCCAATGTTAACATAACAGCACAATAAATCCCGAATTAATAGAAAATTAGACAAAGCCAATGGACTCGTCATATTAGAGAGGTAAATAGAAAGTGAGGTTAGATTGAATCAATTCAAAATAAAAAATCACTTTGGTGCTTAAAAATACTTCTGTCATAATTTGGTATTCTTCTGTAATAATTTGTTGATCCTGAAAAGCTATACCAAATTCTGACGCTTCGTTATGGTGAATATAAATTATAAAAGACAAAATTATGACAATTAATAATTGTGATCTGTCATTATTTCGTCGTTTCGCACACAGCCATACAGAGATACATTACAATTTTTTTATTAAAGAGGGAGCAGATCTTGTTTGGTCCAGGCGGACAAGGTTTCAAATCTAGTCCTGGTTCTGGCATGTGCTTTTATCGTCCTGACCAGATCAGGGTGAACTAAAACAAGTCCTAGTATGTTTTCTCTATTCATGAATACCTCCTGGTTAAGTAAGTATCTCCTCTGATCAGGTTGTCTAATTCAACCCGGATAATATAAAGTGAAACACGCCGCATTAGATTCTAATCCGTTCCCAATCAATTGTGAGGATTCTTTCAATAGCATTTTTGGTATTAAGTTTTTCATTAATTTTTTTATTTCTATAATAACAAAAACAGAAGTTTGTAACAGCGGACTATTTACAAATTTTACTCTGAAAATAATAGTTTTCAAAATCAATTATAATTTTATTAATTTTCTGAAATTGTAGTAAACGTAGCTACATTTTCCTGTACTACTGTTGACGGTTTAGTTACGTCACTTAATAAACATGTTTATATAAATGATTTTTTTTTTAACTTGGAAAAAGGGGAATTGTTTATTATTGCTGGAAGGGGAAACAGAAGATCGATGATACGATATAAAAGTTCGAATTGTTTAAAACGATTAGATCAGTATAATTTGGAAATTGAAAAAAAAAACAATATGTTGTTATAAAAAATAAATTTATTTAAATGTATTTAAAATTTAATTTAACTTATTTTTATAGCAATTGTTTAAGTTTTTTTTAAATTAGTATAATTTTGAAAATCAAATGATTAAAATCAAAAGTTAGTATAATTTTGTAATTTAAAATAAAATTGTGATGTGGTTGAAAACAAAAGTTATCTGTCAAACCGAAATAAAAATTTTACATAAATAAATTCAAAAGCTAAGAATAAAAATGAGTTTTTTTGTTCAACTTTCATCATTTTCTAAAACTATATTATTGTCACCATGCACGATATTCCTATTTTGCATCATTAGGAAAATCACTTGGAGTTCGAAGGTTCTATGTTAATCTTGGAGTAATGTAAAATTTTATGTTACAATCAAACAATCAATGCAAAGTATGATAAGGAAACAACAGATTATGGTTTATGTGATATCCTTGGAAATGGACAACTTATGAAAGGTCGAGGGGAATTATGTGTCGTTAGTTATACAAGGACACTAGAAGAGGGAACAGTTGTAGAGAATGAAGAAAATATTGTTGTTCAAACTGGTGATATTATGGATGTTTTTAGTTGCGATGGTAGTTTTATCCATTTATATGTTGCGTTGATGAAGGAAAACTGTTACAGCGATGGAGGTTGTTATGAATTAAAACGTCAAAGCGTACTTTATATGATATTGGAAAATAACATTAATCAGGAATATTAATATAAGTTTTTTTTATATATTTTGATTTGTATAATTTTTGATTTTGTTTTTGATTAAATTATTTTCATGTTAGTAAATTAATAGTTGTTTTTCTGTGATTTAACAAAATAAGAGATTGCCAAGAGTGATTATTTGTTTGTGTATGACTTCAGTGGTTCAGTTTTAATATAGTTTTTTTAGCTATCCGGCGTAAATTATTATATAATGTTTCAATAAAAGTTCAAATGTTTCAAATGACGACAAACTAAAGGGACCCTTTAGATTTTAATAATTTTGGTGCTTCGTTGTCCCATTTTCGTAACATGGCGCTTCGAAACGAAAGATCCATAGCTTTTATAGCTTTGATAGTAATTACCGTAATATTACGGTAAATTGTGTAATTAATGATGAGTCATATTTTTTTGGCGCAAAAATTTCTGGCGCAATTTAGTTTTGATAAAACCAGTTTTGGTGAAATTTTTAAATTTGCAATAGAACAATGTCTATGGAGTTTAAGACTTGAAGTCTGGCGCTTGGGAGCGTTCTCCAAGAAAACGTCATTAGTTCTAGTAATTTGTTTTTAGTTTAGTTTTAGGTAGAGCAACCATGTCTGGGTCAGTAGAATTTGGTTTTATATCATATCGTGACAGTCATGGTTGTTTCTTTTTAATTTTGGGAGAAACCGTTCTATAGTATCTGGTAATTAGGGGCTTATCTAGTCGGTTCTCACATGCATTTTTGGGGAGTGCTCGCGAGTGCAAGAATTTAAGAATAGAATTAGATGACATTGGACATTTGTATCATATTTTGGTTGTTTTTTTTGTCAACAAACAAATCTTGACTTGGAAATCTCTTATCTATATTAAATAAAAATAAATAAATAAAAACAATAATTTTTGAAAGTTAAATAAATAAAATTTATTAAATAGAATATATTTTTTTAAATAATTTAAACAAAAATTTATTGCTTAAATTTTCTTAAATAAATACATAATTTTTGAAGATGTAACTAAACAAATTTTTTAAACAGAATATATTTTTTTTTTCAAAATAAATAGATTTAATAGGAATAAGTTAATTAACCAAAAAATTTCTTTATTAAATATTCTTAAATTTTTGAAGGTCTAATAGACAAATTTTCTAAAAATCTTAGGAATAAGTTAATTAAATAAAAAAATTTCTGTATTAAAATAATTAAATATTTTTATTTTTTTTCTTTAAAATAAATAACTATTTTGGTAATAAGTAACACCCAATAATTAACAATGGTTAAACAAATAAATATTTTTATTTTTTTTAAATACAAAAAAATAATAATTAAATATTTGAATTAGGGTTGTTACAGCAATTTTAATAATATTTAATATATGTATAGCCGTATTTTTTTTTGTACATCAGGTTTTCTGTTACTGGTTCCTTTTGACGTGACTTCGGTTTATTTTTCTCTTATACCGTCATTCAATAGTAAATATTTTATAATCGAAACAATTTTTGTAGCGAGTCATAATTGGCGATTTTTATAGTCCTTTCTTCTAGGATAAACAACGGATAGGGATGTTAGTTCTATCATCACTATCCTAGCTTCTCCTAGTTTTGTAACGGCGGACTATTTACAAATGTTACTCTGAAAATAATAGTTTTCCGGCGTAAATTATTATATAATGTTTCAATAAAAGTTCAATTGTTTTAAGTTTTTTAAAAAAAAATTAATACTATCAGTGCTAATTCATTTTCCCTTAAGTGCCGAGAGTCTAATCTCGGTGCTAAGTCAAATACTTCATGAATTCAATCTCGGCACTAATTAAAAAACTAGAATTAGTGCAGAGATTTAAAAAAAACTAAATCTCTTTCCTATGTCAGTTTATAAAGGTCTGCGATATGTCCGTTTGGAAAAATTTGTGCTAATAAAAAATAAACTGAATTAGCGCCGAGAATTTTCTCGGCAGTATGTCATCGGCACTATGATAGTCGGCGCCAATATCAAACATATGGAGCCAATATTAAGCATAGGCAACAGAATGGGAAATCAAATACAAAATAGGCAGAGCTAATTAGAATTAAAAAGAACCTTGTTTCAGACATGTTTGTATCACTTTGCGTATAATATATATTTTACTTGGTTAAATATTCTGATTTTTAACGTACGTAGTTTTTCTGTTTTTAACGTACGAGTTAAAAATGGAAACATCTATCACTGACCATGTGGCAGTAAGGTATCACTAGTCAAAGTGTTACCTCAGTTAGGGCTGACCAATGAACTCTACCCAATTAACGATAGCATACCTTTAATAATACTTATGGAGTCATACCATACCATATAATTTGGTTATATATCACCATAGTATGGTTCCTTATAAAAATAGCAACGATAAAATATAGTTAACATATCACCATAGTATGGTTCTTTTTGATCAATTTAACCATAAAATTTTTTTGTGCGTATTCCTTGATGATGTCATGGTATCGTTTACTTGAAGAAAAGAACCTCTACTTTGCTCTTTATGGGGCCTTGATCATTCACAGATGCAGTACGTTACATAAATGCTAATAATTAAGGAATTTGACACCAGCTAGATAATTGACAATTCCATTTTAGTTTTCTTTCTGCAATTTAAAAAACAATTAATTTTTAGCTTTTTAGCTTTTATTTTATTTTTATTTTGTAGTGAAGCGCTGCTTCGTTGACTAACAACGAAGCGGCATAGCAGGCCGCGCACCATGCGAGATTATTTTTAGCCCCAGACTAGCTGCAGCCCATGGGGTCAAGATAAGAATCCCTGCTGCTCCAGCACAAATAACTGAATTTTTACGCGTATCATGAGATAAGAACGGATGTAAGAAAAGAAAAAGTGAACTAAACAGACTTTGCCGACCCCCATACATGAAAGAACCACGATCACCACGTCCAACCCCATAATCCTAACACATTCACACACTCTCGCACCTCATACACCCACACGCACACACACTCATACCCAATTGTACGCATCCATGCCTGTACGCATATTCACACCACATATAGTCATACAAGCTCACATCGATTTAATACAATGTGACCTTAAGAGCATATATAATCACTGTTTGGTTATTTATGGTAATAATAAATTCTAGTATATAGGATAGTGATTTTCGTTTCAGCCTAATTGAATCTTAAAATCCGGAAAGTAAATGTTATTCGAAAATTAATATTTTTTTATCTGGGGAAATTCCGTCATTGTTATAATTTAAGTTCTTCTCCTTATAATTCCTTTTTTTTCTTGTATGTACGTAGGTAAACGATATACTTTATTCTTTGTGTGGTACATTAATAACCGTTCCTCATTACCAGAGTTAATATTAGGTAAGTAGTTATCAAACGCCTTAAAATACAACAAGAACATAACCAAAAATATCTATATATATTTATATATTCACACATTTATAAGTTGTATATATAAAAAAAAAATTTAAATAATAATTTGACACACAACTATAAAGGGAAAAAGAATTACAATTTCAACCAGAACAAACCGAAGATTCCTTTGATTTTTTTTGTCTGGATTAAAGACCGAAAATTTAGAATAATTTTGTTTCCTGTTATCCCCTTTTTTTCTGTTGATAGTATTGTAAAATACAGGAGCAATTATTAGTTCAGACAAAACAATTAAATTTTTAGGTTGTAAACCATGCTACGACATTGTTCGTAATAAGGTGGTATAACACCCTCCATATCAGTGTCTAACTAGTCTAATCTGAGTCAATCCTCTAATCTAAGTCAATTGTCTAACGGTTGACGTGAGTGTATATAAAATAATACAACATCAAGTAGAATCCCCCAATAAAAATGTTCCACGTCCAATACGATCCAATTTCTGTATTAATAGTATCACTAAAGTATCAGATAATCTATATCCAAATGTGGACAATGCTGTCTTCAATTAATTTTTATCCATATTACCAGAATTATTTCATTTCTTTATACAAATGAGTTGAACTTTTGCGCACGCATCACATGAACACCCCCCATACTCACACTCATATACACACGCATCCATACACGTTCATGCATCTAAATTAAAATAAATGGAAATATGACTCACCCCATACATTCTTGCATATACATAAATAAATAAATATATTTAGATGTATATATGTAGGTACTCACCCCATGATTTAATCCTATCCCACTCCTATCTCCTCTCTGCTCCTTTATTCCATAATCTCCATTCAATGTTGTGCTTTAGTTATTCGTCCAGAAAAAATCAGATATATGACGCGTGTCATAAACCCCAGGAATCGTTAAACTGGATGCAATCAGCACTGGGTAGATAATCGTGATATAACGCTCGTAATTTGTCTTGGATCACTGCGATAGCTGCTCGATCCCCGATTTCACTAAACGTTTCGAAAACACACCGCTATGATTGTCGCCAGGAAGAACCATCCAAACACTCCGCACTCAATGTAAAAAAAGCCTTAGTTTGTGGCCGCCCTGGTTGCTTTATAACCCTTTTCCGTTCAAGTTATATTTTACCAGAGTTCGTAAAATGGTTTGTGAGTACTAGTTGATAACCATTAATAAAATTTTCTTTTTGTTTTATAAATTTGACTATATTATATATAATTATGCGTTTTACGCAACATAACTTTACAAATTTTTGACTAATTTATTGAGTACACTTAACAATTTCCTTTTTTTGTTTAATTTGATCTATATGCTATACAAAGGCTTGATAAGTTAATATAATGAGACAACACAATAAAAATCTACCTAACTATCGAATGATTGTTGGAACGAATAGAATTATCAGCTTTTAACCCTTTTTTACATATAACTCAGAACGTCACAAATTTTGTTTTATCTTTAAGCACATTCGACAATTTTTTTTTTCATTTTTATTGTATTTGAACAATTCACCAAATTAAAGTTTAATTTTATTATCAAAGGGCGATACAATTTTCTTAAATATTGAATGATTAATTAGAACGGAAGAAAATTATGTTATCTAATCATGCAAGTCCCGAACATTTTTCTGGTTTTAGATACATTTAATAATTTTTTTTCTTATCTTTATGGTATTTGAACAATTCACTAAACTAAAGTTTAATTTTATTAACACAGGACGATACAATTTTCCTAATCATGTAAGGATTGGTTAAAACAGAAACAGTTATTTAATATAATTATGCGAATCTCGAGCACTCTTCTAATTTAATAATTGTTTTAATTTTAGTATATATTTTAAAATGTTCGCTATGCACAAGATCGACGATTTCACATTTTATGAAATTACACCATATTAGCGAACCATATACTGCATAAATAATTAATAATGATTCTAATTAAGAGACATTAAATGTCTTGCAACACTTACATGTAGGAGCAACACTTACACTTACTTACGATAATCCAAAAATATTAAAACTCGCAATCAACTTATTGATTTGTTTTTCGCTTCATTGAT
The DNA here is from genome assembly GCA_963693315.1 of Diogma glabrata. Classification (NCBI taxonomy): domain Eukaryota; kingdom Metazoa; phylum Arthropoda; class Insecta; order Diptera; family Cylindrotomidae; genus Diogma; species Diogma glabrata. The sequence goes on along the minus strand of OY856186.1, from coordinate 448,219,277 downwards.
TTGTTTTTTTCTCCATCTTTTTGAACTGACAGCTTGACCATCACAAAATCTAAATGGAAAAAAAACATTCGACTAAGGGGCTCTATACGCGGCTAGGCGTATTTATAAACAAAAATAACGACCGTTGGTGAATAACAAGTCGATAAACACGATAACTTAGTTTGTTTCTAGGGTATTTCCTTCATTCATTATTTGCACCCACTAAGGAATTTACATAGCCAACTTATAATAGAAAAATTTGAAAAGAATTGTATGACAAACACTGATCACGAAACGGTTGTAAGAATTATATACGGAAACGGCGCGACCACGAATTGTTGATATTGTACAACTGCTTTATGATCATCCTACAGCGATCAACGATTACGAATTGAATAAAAGAAATTACATTGGGAAATAGCACACAACTGTTCCATGACAACCTTCAAACCGAAACCATTGTAGATGCCGATCACGGATTGAGTACAAGAAACTATGGTTAAAGGAAGACGAAAATAATTATGAAAGTTTCCGCTGATGCAAATTCAATGCGTGTGAGAAAGTAGTGCATCTCCAAATCAGGGGAATTACACAACTGCTTTGTTGATCCCAAGACTACTTCGTTACAATTTCCTCAATATTATCACGAAATGTTGGTCTTTTTCATATATTAGTATGTAATACGTATGTGATTAGTGGGTGATTAGTATGTGATAGTATGTGATTATTGTTTAGTTTTCCCTTTGCCAAAAAAATATTATAAAAAATTTAACAAAATAGTCACAGTGATTCGCAAAATTACAGATAACACTTAAGTAACCCTTGCTTCCAGTTTCAACACCCCTGAACTATCGTCCACAAAAAATGCATTTTGGTTGTCCACTATTTAAAGATAGGAAATAAAATCCACCATTTAGGTTACGTTTTTGTTTATCTTTCACTTCTATAATACACTCTTCCTTTGATCTCATTTCCTTCAACAACAAAAACATATAATCTGAAATTATAAACATAACTTTTCCAGTAAATTATAAAATTTTGAATTCATTCCATTACTACTAAAAACAAAACAAATAAGAAATATATAGAGAACGAAAATTATCACACAAAAGAAAAGCTGTTTTTCTTTAATTTTCATTAGAAGATGAAAAAAAAACAGAAGTAGAAAAATCATAAATATTTACAAGTGTGAAATTAAACAAAACAAATAAATAAATAATATAACAATAGAAGCATTTTAATTTAATTTTCTTTATGTTTTTCTTTTTCATTTTGTTTTCCAACTTTGTTTTCCAGCTTTTACGTTTTAAATTTTAAATATTAAGAATTAAAAAAAAACAAAGAAAATAGTTTTTAAAAGTTTCTGTTTGTTATGTTTTTATTTTTTTTTAAATTATTTAGAAAAGTATGGAAAAGTTTCACAAAAAAATGGATAGATTTTTAGGAATATTTAAGCTTTTTTCTTTTGTTTCGTAAAACTGTATGCTAAATAAAATTTTAAATAGTTTTGAATATTAATTTGAATAAAAGTACTAATTTGTTGTTAATTATTATTGGATATATTGTTATATTGGTCAGTGTAAAAGAAATTGAATTTGTTTCTTCAAAGCTGAGGGACTACAAATCAACTGAACTCTTCACAACGAAAATTACCTTGTCCACTCCACATATTTGTATTCGTTTAAGAATTACTACTTTAAAGTTATTTTGATCAACTTATAATAAAATTTAATTACAAAATAATTAATCTAATTATTATTATTACTTTTCATTCAACTTAACAAACATATGTACTCGTAACAATGTCGCGTGTCATTAAAATAACTCAATTAAAGGGTAATAATAATAAAATAAAAATTGATTTCTAATTATCACGCGATTTTAAATTATAGTTTTGTTTTGTAAAATCTACAAATAAATAAATTCATCTTGTATCAGAAAACCTGTCTGGCACACGATACAATTTTCCATTGCTTTGATTTAGTGTCAAGAATTTTTCAGAAATTTTTTTTGCTGCATATGTTGGTTAATGTGTGAAAAGATCTAATTTTAATCGATCAACAAGCGTTTTATTGGATTGAATTGGATTCTAAATTAAAAGAAAATGTCATGAAAACTAGAAGAGGAAATAATAAAAGATAATTTAAGATGATTTAAAGGTTTGGGTAATTATTTATCAATTATGGTGTTGGAATTTATTGAAATAATATTTTATATAATATAATATTTTTATGATCAGTTTAAATTTTAACGGAACAATATACGGAATGATAAAGATTTAAACTCGAATTGATTTTTTAAAAATTTTTTTTGTAAGAATAGGAATATAATTAGTTGTTGCAAAGTTGATTCTATAAAACCATTCTTGATAAAATAATTATCATGGAGCAGAGATAACATCTAATAGACATAATATATACGGTGGTGTTAACAGTTTTGTGGAAGAAGGTCTTGAGTCAGCAACGGTAACAATATTGGCAGGTCAATTTTTCGTAAATTGAGGAGGAAGCTTGTCTCTGCTGCATTGATCTGGTTTTTGTTTAAAATCAAGAAGATAAAAGATAAATTTGAATGTGACATCAACAGTTGGTAAAATTAAAAGTAATTTTCTAGTCATTGTAATAATTGATGACTTACTTTCCAAAATGGCATTGAAATAAAAAATTTTGCCTTTCCGTCGAATCAATTATATACAAAATATATAATAATCTGTCCATCTATCAAAATATTATCCAGTGGTTTTTTGGAGCACAAATTATACATTAAGAAAAATATTTTATCTAGCACAAATCTCTACAACAGCATCTCAGTCCTTTATGGAATATCAATCATAATTTAATCATGCAACGATATCGCTTGGCGTTCTTAAAATTTCAAATGCTTGAAGTTGAAACCATGTTATTCTTGCGTGACATGGAGTAGATTAAGAAAGCCTGTGTTAGTATAGCTATTGTAGGTCAATTAATGTTGAAAGATATATGTTCAAATTAAAGACAAAGCACCTTCTAGTTACGGGTGAAGCACTAATGTTGTCTGTTATTCTCTCTTTAGATTTGTATCACAATTGGTCGAACGCAACAAATCCTTTTCAAACATAGAGAAAAGGTTTTCAAATTCCTTCCTGCGACAGATTCGTTTCTTGAACCGAAGTGAATGAAATCAAATATGACAAAAATAAACTTTGTTACCATACTTTTGTTCTTGAATTATTTTCTAGTGTCTGAATTAAAATATTATAATTTTAACCAATGAAATGCTGGCGATGGAAACTCTTATTTTTGTTCTATCCATGCATCTGTATGTTTTTTTTTGCATGCAGATATTTTCTTTTCAACTATTTTGTTTGGATAAGGTTATGATGGGCAAGGGCAAGGCTAATTATAAGATGGAGTAGTGTGTCCAACACGGAGATCAAGAGAGTAGAAATTTTATTTATATAAATTTAATAATAAATTGATGGTAATGTATAGGGCTCGTAAAATACTCGAACATTAAGTACCCGGGTATCGAGTAGTTATTTTACTCAAATACCCGGGTTACCCGGGTAACCCGGGTAGTTGGATAATTAAAACAAAACAAATTTTTAATAGTTCATTTGTACATATTTAATTCAATTAATATTGATATTTATTTAATTCAATTAATTTAATTCTTAAAAATATGTTAAACGTTAAACGAAATCAAATTTTATAATAATATAATATTCACTATAACTTTTTGTTTATAAAATAGTATTTTAAAAATATTAAGCCGTTGAGTGTGGAAGGAGCTAACGAACTACGAATTTTGGTTATTATATTGCCGGCTACTGAAAACACCCGTTCGCATGCCGTTGATGTAAGATTGATAGTAAGCAGTGAAGCGTACAGATTATCTAACATGTGGTTTCGCTTACCTCCATTTGTCTGCATAAATGGAAGGGATTGCTCAACATTTAAATTTTCGCTTTTTTCTTTGGTTTTAGTTATATATAATACAAGACAATGCTGTAACTCATTATATACTGATGTTGGTTCCCGCTCTCAATCAGAAGAGCTTGAGCTTTGATCTGCAACGCTGATGTTGTTTTCATTCGAGTATAGACGTAATAATAATTGATGAGCAAGCTGCTTTGTAGAAATTTTTGTTGCGAAGCTTAAAAACTCATTGCCTTTTGAAAAAATACAATGATGCAAATATAACAATAATGTTATAATATCCTTTTGTCGACGTTCATTAACTTCGTTTTTCAAATAGTTCACGAGAAAGAGGTGTACTAATCTCGTTTATTTTTTTTAGTACGTAGAAGTACCTTCAGCTGTTATTAGGGTGGCGTTTTTTGTATTCAGTTCTTGTACTGCTAACATAATTGGTTCGAGAATAAAAGAGATTTCTTTTAATATTTCTAAATCGCATTCCTTCATTTTGTCAGCGCCTAGCTCATCGAGTGTAGAATTAATGCAATTTTTTAATTTAAGAAATCGATTTATTGCTGCAATAAGTATGTTCCACCGTGTTTACAATCTAAAATTAGTTTCAACTTTTGACCTTCCTGAACTTCTACGTGCTCTAATTATAAAAATAAAAGAAACTAAACCATGGGAAAATGACTGTAGTCGTTTGTGTGGGAGTACTCAGGAATCTCTCAAGGATCTACATTTTAAGGTGATAGAAGTATTTCTAAAAAATCTAGATTCATTCATTTTATAAATCTTCTTTGGTAAAACGCTCCATGCTTTGTGACTTACAAGCTTCGTAACTATTTGACGGCCTTAGCTGATTTACGAACTTATCTAAAATACAACAATGCAACATATATTTTCTGAAATTATTTTTTGAATAAATCAGCAAAAGTGACAGTGAGCTTCATAAGAATTTTGTTTTTGTTATACCCGGGTACTCGAAGCTATTACCCGGATATTCGAGTAGTAAAATTTTTGGTTAAATACCCGGGTACCCGGTTATCTGATACCCGAGTATACGAGCACTAGTAATGTAGTGGTGGTGATGGCTTTGTTTCTCGTCAGAGTCCATCTTATTTGCTTCTTTGATTCCGCCCCTTTTGAATTTTACCGTGTGAATTTCAAAATATGTAAAGGACTGATGAGATAGATCTGAACTCACAAGCTAAGTATGGATGAAAACCACTTTTGGCGCACGACTCTTTGGAAGTTCAAATTGTTATTCAATGATACTGATACAACTGCTGCTCAAGTGGATCATATTTTCCTCTTGAGAAGCAATTCAAATACGTTATCTGAGTCTAAGTTTACCTTATTGGTTGGGACTTGGTTTTTTGACTTTTCTATATGAACAAGATGATCGTCGTAAATTTGATATCCGAATTAAAGCTTTTTAAAATTGCTTTAGTTCCTTGGCTGATCATCGATACATCTTTTATCGATTACCTTGTGTAGTTTGGTTTTCTCTATATAGAAGATTGTTATATTTTTTTGCTCACCAAAGTTTTTTTTATATAATACAGCACATATTTTATTCCAAACTATGTCCCGCGAATACGTTCTCATTATCCTGTTAAATTAATATTTTTATTTAGCGTATGGTAAATTATAAACTGTTAAGCCTGTTAAATTATAAACCTTTACTTGTATCCTTATTAGTTGTATGATATAGAACTAAGAAACAACTTTTAACTATGCCTTAACTCTGGACGTCTTTTGGTTATACATTTAAAAGCCTGAGTTTGTATTCAATAAAATAATAGCAACTTTTGAAAACATTGTTATTTTAACCGTAACATAACATATACAAAACATACTCAACTTTTTTCTAATATAAAATTACAAAAGATTTATAGGATAAAAATAGTTGATTTCACCTGCGAAAATATATTTTTCATGCAAATAATTAAATGTTACACATCAAAATATTTATAAAAAAATTTAAATCTAAACAAAAGCACGCCATCTTTTTCGTGAAATTTGTATTAAAATGTGTTACTACTGTGTTCCAATTGAAGTTGAATTATACTTAACTTAATCAAATTTATGAACTTTTTATTTAGCAAAATATGAAGGGTCTGAAATCTCAAGGCTTTGAGATATCAACACTTCGGTCTGTGTTTAAAGTTTTTTTATATATTTTTCGGCAAAAGGCTTTTATGAGGAGATTGTTTTTAGCTTTGGTCAGCGATGTATATTAAACAATTCTTTGTAAAAGTACCAGTACAACTTTTTCGATATTCTAAAAATATTCCAAAAATTATTACAAAATCAAAAATTCAAACTTATTTTCCAATTGTTCCTGTTATTCAGAAGTCGGGTTCCTGTTATTCCGATCCTTTGGTCGTCATTGGAGCCTTAGTCCCAAAATCATCTTATGGATATACACAGCAATAATCAGACCAACACTTGTTTTTGCATGTGTTGTTTGGTGGCAAAAGACTGAGAAACAATAAGTCAGCACTACGTTAAATAAAATACAGAGAATGGCATGCGTAGGTATTAGTGCAATGTGTACCACACCAACAATGTCGTTGGAGGTCATGTTGGGTCTAGATCCCCGAGTAGAAATTTGTCAGGGCTCAAGTAAGGTCTTGATCCGGTTAGCCCTACTCCGGATCAGGCATTGGTAGGGCCGCCTGATCGGGCCCTGATCATGAGTGTAACGCTTTTGCCCTAGCAGGTCCTAATTGGGGTTACCGGATCAGACCCTGATTGGGATAATCGGATCAGGCCCTGATTGGAATATCCGGACCAGACCCTGATATATATTTATATATGATATACATAAATTAATCAAATTAAAATAAAAAAATTACAATGGAAAAATTAAAACATACCACCTTATTCCTTAATCACTATTATTATAGTTTTTCAGCCGAGTGTATTACATCTTAAATATAGCCACTAACTTCCAAATAAATCATTCATAAAAAACAATCATAAAACTAAAAAACAACAAACATAATAATAAATCAGCAATTACTCATGATAATAAAATCCAAATTCATTTTCACACATGACGTAGAAACTAAATTGAAATAATGTAAGTCTAATTTTTTGTTATCTTCATAACTGACCATAACATATGTATTTACAAAAAACATATAAACAAAAATAATAATAATTCGGTCAGATTTAATTTCATAACATTGAAATAAGTGTGTGAAGAAAGTATAAAACCAGTGTTGCAAAACGTTACTCGAAACGTAACGCAAAAACGAAATAACGAAATGAAATAGCGTTATTAGTAATAATTACTTTCATAACGTTTTAAAAATTAAATTGAGTTACAATAACGTAAAACGTAACGATAACGTTAATATTTTTTTCGTTTTTTTGGTATACTTTTTGTATAGTTATATGGAAATAAAAGCGCAAAAATCGGTTTAATAAAAGCCAACTTAACTGCTCTTTTTCAATTTCTGTGGATGTTTGAACTGAAGGTTTTGGTAATTATAAAATTGTTTGATATTTGTAACAAAACAATGAACATTTTGTAAAATGTTATGTGTATTTCAAGTAATTTTAAGTCTGCACTAGCCGTTTCTGCATCACAGGTGTTTTGAATAATTTTAAGAAGGAATATATTTATGCTGGATGCAAATTTTTTTAATGTATTTAATTCGCTGGCATAGAGCAACAATGAGATATCTTGAAAAATAAATGTTTGGAGATATCAACCCTCAAAGTTTTTAAATGATTACCAAAATGTGATTTTTGCAAAAACATTAATGAGAATAAACTTATGGTCAATACACTTCTTTATGGTCGAATTAATGCCCATACAAATTAATATTTTTCTAATTATTTCCGATTTTTAATGTATAAAGAATGCAATACAGGTATAGCTGTGAATTGTGATAGCACATTAGCTTTTATTTTAAGATTTTCTTGTTAATGCAGTAAGTATAAATAGTGAATGTATTTTGTAACATAATGCACATAAAATCAGAACATTTCAAAATTTTAAGATTACCCATTGTTACTCTATGCCAGCAAATTATTTTACTACTTTTTGCATGCAAAATTTGAAAAATATTAATTTTTTACTAATATATTTCTAACTTTGCATGCAAAAAGCAACTGTTCAAAAGAGATTTTCGATTTTGTACATTTAAATAGGTTAGTTTTAAACATAACATTTCATTTTAAAATAACGTAACTATAACGTTATAACATAACGAAACATAATATTTTTCTGTTTCATAACGAAATAACGTACCGAAAAAATATATTTAATGTTATAAAAACGAAACGCATAACGTTACGAATTTTTTTTTCGTTTTGCAACACTGTATAAAACGAAAAATATTAGGTTGCACTTTTGATCGTTTTTATATTTTTTTAATAATATTTTTCAATAAGAATCAATAAATTTTATTGAATTTGGTGGGGAGAATAGAGAGAAAAAATTTGTAGTAAATAAAGAAATTACTTTTTATTTGTAATTGGAGAAATGAAATATATAAAAGATTTTGGTATATATAGAACAAATTTATTCAATAAAAATCAGACTTAATTTTGAACTAAAACTCTGTGTTTTTCTTTTGAAATTAATTCTCCAACTGACGTCACCGAATTACTTTAGTAGCCAAAGGGACTAACAGTAAAGAAACAGACTGAATAATTTGATCGTTAAAGGTTTGTCTATTTACTGGGACGGTTCTCAGACAGAATAACGTACTTGACTTTAATAAATTAATTTTTATCTGTAGGACAACTCCACATAAGTTTTCTGCCAACGTTCTTCAACAATAGATTACAAATCAAATGAATCATAAGTTCGAGCACGACTTCGATTCTTATTTAAAGAATCTCAACAAGAGCTTCGAAGAAAAAGTCGAAAACGCAATTCATTATAAAGCGATAACTAAAACATACATGAAACGATTTTAATTATATATTTCTAAAGTGGATAATACTCTAGTGAATTTTAACCATTTGAAATTTCAGCTAGGAGTCAAATACGAAAAACCTTATCAAGGCCGGATATATTCAAATAAGGTTAACCCTAAAAAGGTATTCTAAATCATGCTCGGAACAGGCCCACATCAGATTGCAATAATAGGAGTTGCCTTTGTAAGGCTGACCAGGCCCTGATCACGCCCCGACTGTATTCAGGTTTTCCCTAACTAATTTCTGCTCGGGTCCTTTGCATCTACATGTAGAGTACATGGCTAAAAGGGCTGTCTACAGACTGCATGTGGCAAGGACGTGGGAAAACAGAGGGAAATCATGCGGTCTTGGTCACATACTTGATAGACTACGGACTGACTGTCCGGAAATGGATATGCATAGTGACATCATAAGTATATAACTTTGAGAAGCCCGCTGAACTGTTCATCTCTTTTAGAGAGGAATGTAAAGTACCTTGGTCCGAATGGTCCTCCAGCGAGATTTGTTTTCTATACGGATGGCTCACTGTTGAATGGAAGCGCAGGAGCTGGCGTGTACCTGGAAGGAAATAATGCCATAAGTTGCAAGAAATTTCCGCTTGGGTGGTTTTGCACAGTTCTTCAAGCGGAGGTGTATGCTATCAATTAATGCATGTAGTAACGCGTCCGTGTGTGCAAGGGAAGAGGATCCGCATCTGTTCGGATAACCAAATAGCTATCAAGGCACTGGTTAATCCGGAGACTGCTTCCAAACTCTTCAACGAGTGCAGGAAAAATCTTTGGACAGCGCAATACAACAACATCACACTGTGCTGGGTTCCAGGTCATAGTGGCATTCCGGGCAATATAAAAGCAGATGAACTTGCAAGAGCTGGAGCGGGCATGAAGTATTCAGGTCCAGAACCCGCCTTAGGGTTATCCAAAACGTTTGCCTTGTCACTATTAAAGGTTGATGCCGACCTGAAGATGAAGGCCGTGGAAAACGTCATCAACAGGCAGGCAAAGTAAGATGTTTATTAGCATTTCAGAAAAAAATGTCAATTTTCTTTTAAGTCTGAAGAGGAAAACTCTTAGCACTATGGTCGGTGTCCTTACGGGACATGGACATCTAAATAAACATCTATTTACCATGGGACTGTTTGAAAGTCCTGTGTGTGGGTGTTGTCTTGAAGAGGAAGAGGACTCGGAGCACTTTTGTGTATGCTCCGCCTTTTATAGGGTTAGAGCTAGGTTTTTTGGCTCAGAAACTGTAGAGGCCGGCACAATCAAACTGTCGCCAATATAGTTGATTTTGGATTTCATCAAGCTTACGGAAAGGTTTGTGGAATAGTTGTTATGAGAGCAAACTTGTACATGGCGCTATAGACCGCAGAGTCTGCGTACCAGGACAAGTTCTGCCTTTTGCAACCTGTCCAACCTTCTCTAATCTAATCTAATCTCCCTAATAATTACAAATTTTGTTATAAAACGACCTTTAATCTGCAACAACTTGATATTTTCCAACTGTTCTTATAAGTTGGCAAAAGTTTAAACTGGATAGAACCATATTTCATGTCCAGTTTCATGTTCAATTACAATAATCAAGGTCCTGGTGTCACATACAGATGCCGATCACCAAGTTCTCTCCAGATTCAAAGTTACTACTCATTATCAGTTTCTTAAGTCAAAAATATGAAAATTTGTTATTTTTGACACACTTAATGATTTTTTGACACACTCCCGGCATAGTTATCAAACTTATCGTCCTTTCCGCTCTTGTCATAAATATAACATATTTTTAGAACTAAAATAACAATTTTGAAACCGTCCAGTAGTTTTCTTGTTTTCGTAGGTTGTGACGGCCGGCCGGCAGACAGATGGACATTTTTTCTGCCATTTTAGAATCGTTATGACCTAAAACGTCGAGAAATGCCAACAAGGGGGGTGGGTAATATTTTCACTTTTGGCTCGAGATTGTCTTTCAGACCGACTACTTCGACCAAATCTAGTATTAGTAATTAAATTAGTAATAATTTTCAGTACAAAACTTAGAATGAAATGGCGTGCTCTAGTTTAGATTTAGATTCCTTAAATTTGTTATACAATTAATCAACAATATATTCATAACATTTTGAGCATTTATTACAAAACTTTTGTGTAACTAGGGCGAATTTCTTTTCCAAACGTGAGTGATTGAAGCTATTGCTACGTTTTGTGTTTCGTCCATATGTCCATGTTACCATGTGTCGGTCACCAAACGATAGACTCAACACAAAAAGAAGCACCTTAGCTCCCAATTAAATAATATACTATTATGAAAAAATGTGTCTAAAAATACTTCTAAGAACTAAAACTAAGATGTTTTTATATATCTGAAAAAAAAATTACTTAGAAACTGTGCTAGCTCTGTATGAACTTCATAATATTAATGACTTTAGAAGAAAAAATAGATAATAAATATTTTTGTGTTGGAGTTCCAGATAATTAATTAAATGGATAGGTAATTGATTTATTTCACAAGTCACAGTCATAGTAGAAAAAACATAAAAGTTAAAGCAAGCAACCACTGGTTAAATTCAAAAGAACTGCTGAGTGTTAAATTTGAAAGATGCCTTAAATCAATCAATTATTATGCCAACTTATTTATGTATACACTTGACTGGCTGTTAAAAATTAAATTTTCCCAGACGCTCACTAAAAAATTCTTTGTGGTCAAAAATCCACAAGGGTAATTTTTTATTTCTTTTTAAATCAAAAGAACACGTGCCGCAAAATCATCGAAGTTGATTTTTTTATAAAATCGTAGATTTTTTTTAAATATCTCATAAAATATGCAAATTTTAAAAAAGTCATATAAAAACTTTTGTTGAAAATTTAATTTTCTACAAAAAAGGTCTAGATAATTTTATCCCAAAACGTATAGTTATCATGATATTTTGAAAAAGAACTTTTAAATTTTCGTAATTTATAAAACACATAAAATAATAAAGAGGACGAAAAAGTCCTAATTTTCTTCTTATGCTATAGGATAACAAGAATAAAAATAATCGTCACAAGATAAATCAAAATTAGTACTTTTTCGTCAAAATTTTCATCATTTGTTTTTTCGAGTTTCGAAAAATTTCGAGTTTTATTGCTAAATATAATCAGAAATATACGTTTTAGGGAAAAATGTTTAAATATTTTTTGTAGAAAATTGACTTGCCTTCAAAAATGGTTATGTGATTTTTTTAAAACCTGCGTATTTTATGAGATATTAACGATTTTATCAAAAAGTCAACATCGATGATTTTGCGGCACGTGTTCTTTTAATTTAAAAAAAAAATTACTTTTGTGGTTTTTTTACCACAAAGAATTTTTTTAGGGGGCGCCTCGTAAAATTTAGTTTTTAATGACCAGTCTAGTATACACATATAATAAAATCTTTAAGTGAAGGTTGTGTTCTAGCTTAATAATTAAATTTGCTATGTAGAATTCAATTTTTCAAAGTTGTTTTAAAAAGCTGTTGTTCTGTAAATATAAAACAAATTCGAATAAGTATTTGACCATAGAATAAAACTGAAAAAAGAAATAAAATGTTGGAAAAAAAATTATATACGATACAAATCATCATAGTTTTTCTTATTCTTTAAAACTTTTATTTTATCTATTCAAAAAGAAAAACATTTTTATTTCAACATTCATCCCTCATGTTCATGGAATATATTGGAATATAATTTTATTGTATTTTCCACTCAAATGAAAAACTTTTATGATCATTTTCAATAAACACAATAATCATAGAAAAAGCAATAAAACGTAGAAATAAACAAAAGCATGTACATAAAAGGGTATCAAAGTGGAAAATAAGAAATAATCCCAAGGAACAACAACAAACACTCACCGAAAGATCATTTTATTTGTTTGTTTATTTGATTATGAAACAAAAAAGGATACAAAAAATAAATGTTTATAGTAGTACAACAACCCTTTATGTGATCCCAACCAAAAATATTGTAGATGTATAAATAAGTTAAAAACAATTATGGGGTTTTGAAATATAGGTTATGGTTTTGGAAACATTTTGTTATAAGTTATAGTTCTCCTTAGAATTTATCTGATCTGGTGTTTAATATCTATATAATATCTTCAAAATTTAAAAACGAATGTAAGTGACATATTTTCTGGTTTCATATCCCAAACAATAAACATATAAATTTTTGAAATAAATGACCCTATAAACCCTATAATTTTATTCATCACAGTTTGATGTGCATCACCGAAATTCATGACAATAATCAAAATAATTTCATAACATCAATTTAATTCCATCGTGTAATTTCCCACGTTTTCATATTTTCTTTTAATACATAAAAGTTTTGCGAAGAAATACACGGAGCAATATATTTTGTTCAAATTTGTATTTAGAAATATTAACACTTTTCTCACAACAAAATGAGGGAAAGGTAAGCTTTTTTAAAGACAGAAAAATAAAAATTTGTATGACAATTTCCCTTTCTTATTTCATTTATCCATTTCTTTTAGTTTTTGTATTTTTTATGACACCGTAAAAAAACCGTTTTACGTTAACATGTTCTATGTTTTGTTTCTTGCGAATCTGTTATACAGTATGTCTACTGTTTGTTTTGGAAAATATAAGAAAAATAAGAAAATTTAATGAACCAACTTAATAGAGCGGAATGGAATTTTAATCAAAAAATTTTTAATCAACTTTTCTTTTTGAATATTATTATTGTTTTGTTTCTAGTTGTGGAAAATAAAAAGGGAAATTTTTCAATTGTCAAATTCTTTGTTGTGTTAATTTTGTTTTTGTATGTGTTTTATTCGTTAACATGAAAAGAAAATTTGTGTTTTCTATTAAAAATGATTATTTGAATTTTTGTTTTGTTTCAATATTTCAGGTGCTTTTAAGTTGAACGATTTTTTTTCAAGAATTAACCTATGAGCTTAGGAAATTTGTTTATTTTACTTAAAAAAATACTAGCAGCTGGTTAAACACTTGCACGACCGATTTATTTATTGGAAGTTCAACGACTTATTAGCAACGTTTTGGGATATAAACAAATTTACATTGTGTAGCTTTCAGTTGTCTAGCATCTAGTTTTAACTACTATTGAAGTTATTTGATTTTACATTTTGAATTTTAAAGATTTGCAATATTTTCTTTGATTGTGTTTCTAAACCTAATATGGAGAAATTCAAAGATTCACAACAATAGTTATATAGCTATGACATTTAGCTGCGTTCCTTCAAATTTCAAAATTCTCGCTTTGCTGATTTGAAAATATTTCCTCCAATTTTAATTGAATGATTTCTTTGATTAAATAATTAAATTTATCAAGCAATAGAAATCGAAATTAGTAAAAGCAATAACATTATTAACTAATTAAATGCATTATTTTCATACGAAATAAACTTAATACAATCAATAATTAAACCCCTAAAACTTAAAATACATTTATTTTTTGTTTAAAACTATGCCACAGACACTCCGATATTAGTGATATTCACATATTCCAATACCATGTTAAACAGATGTTAATTTATTTTTGTGTTGTAGAGAACATTTTATATGCTCTAGAGTTGCAGCTGAAAAATCCACGTTTAAAAGGAATAGTTGAGTTAATTTCAAATGCTAGGAGCAGTTAATGTTAAAAAGTTAAATTTTGCCCACTCAATGGCACAATGGTTGGATATTATTTATTATCTGAATATTTCAGTTGCTTGGCCACAAAGTATATTAGCGCAGAAAATAGATGGTGTTACTTTTACGCCTTACCATCTGCTTCCTTTTCCAATGCATACAGTGTTAATACTCAAATTCGGTCACACAAGTGTTAAGTAGTGATTGCAAATTACCCGATTTCAAATTACCCGGTTACTCGATTAGTATTTTCCAAATTACCCGGATTACCCGGATAACCCGGGTAGTTATAAAAAAATTAAAAGATGAAAAACAATAAAAAAACCTCAGAGTAGTAAACTAAAAATTGATCATTTTTTAATTGTAAAATAATATTTCAAAAATATAAAAGCATTTAGGGTAGCTGTACTCATCCGATTTCGTATTTTTTTTTAAATTCCTGCAATAGAAAAAACCCGCTCCGATAAAGTGGATGTTGGCTTCACGGTCAATAACGATTGATTTAAATTTTCTATCATCTTTTTCGGTTTCCTTTATTTACATACAACATTTTCAGCTCTTTATCAACTGTAGTATCACTGTTATCTATAGTAGATCTTGTGTAGACAGCAATACATTTTTGTAGTTGTAAATTTTCAATATTATAATTAGCCGCATCAATATCCGATTTGATTTTTCATTGCTGACGTATTTCCCCATTTAGTTGAAATTATTCGTGGGCATCCAGCTACGTGGCACCGAGATTTATCTGATGACATTTTCTTGAACTGGTCCCTTACTTTCGATGACACTTATTTTAAATATTAGCTTAAATCTTAAATAAAAACTTATCATAATATATTTACCGTTTCTATTTTAAACTAAATATAAACAAATAATTAATGAAGATCCTTAATTTTTTATGACTTAATTTTAATAAGAACTAAAATTCCATAAATTTTGTTATGTGTTCTTCGTCGTTTTTCGGTTGTTTTCGTAATCCAAACAATAATAATTAACTAGAGGGCAGTTTAATGTTTACGGATGTGGTTGGTTTATTGTTTATCGTTTAATGTTTATGGACATATTGCAATTTGTATGGTTAGAATAGAATCATTTGTCAACAACTAGCATCAAGAATAATTCAAATTTGTAAAAAGAAAATGAGCTGAATTTTATTTTGTAAATTTTATTGAGAAAAAACTAGACCTTTTGTTGTTCGGGTATTCGACCAAAATATCCGGATATTGAATACCCGAAAAATCATCCTAAATACCCGGGTATCCGGGTACCCGGATACCAAGATTGCAAACACTAGTGTTAAGCCAAAGTAAATGATATAAAATAATTACATTTATACTTTATTTCAAATTTGTTTATTCCACCAACATTTTATACATTAAAACTTGTAACTGTGTTTACTGTTAATAGAAAAGTTTTAACAGGTTTTTCTTCTATTCTCTGCAAAACTAAGCTTTATTTATAATTGAAATTTAAAAAACTAAAAAAATATAAAGAATTTTAATTCCAATGAAAATATGTAGAAAATTAAAATTTATTGTAGATGAGATGAGACTTGTCATGTGTATTTGGGAAATAAATTTTTTTTGTACGTGAAAGAGAAAAGGTATCATGACTATATGGTTTCACGATAAAGTAATCATCTCTTTAATATAACAATTTCTACACTTCAACATCCTGTAACTACCACTTCAATTAAGGAATTAAAGCAAACAATAATAGTAAGAGTATATCCACGACCATCATCTCTAGAAATCACATAATCTTAATCAACCAAATAAAAATCATAACTCATATTATTCCCATGACAATTTCATTGCTTTGCTTCTTACATTGTAATTTTTTGTTTCTAATGTATTTACATTTGGATCAAGAACAAACAAAATAAATGTATCCTCGTACATTACGGTATGGAACCAACATAAACCAACAAAACAATACAAATTCAATGGATCTAAGTACATTAATGATGAAAAAATAAAAGTAAAAACATTTTCATTTCATGTTTCTTGTTTCGGAAAAAAACTATTTTAAACATAAAAATCAAGTCACGTCGTCTAAGGGTTGTTTATTATCCAATAAACATTTGCCCTCTAATATATGTTGTCGTCTTTAAGATATGAATCTTTATGTATATACTAGCATTGGTTGAGAAGTAACTAGTCATGTATACATTTGTCTTTTTAATTCACTTAGTTTCATATCAACCCAACCACAAATATATTTTCTGGTTGTTTGTGTAATTTGGTTCAATTTTGATGGAGCTTTTTTCATTTTTTTTTGTCGTACTTGAAATTGAACTTTCTTGTCACAATCTTGAAATTAAGAAAAATTGGTTTTGGTGGTTGAATGTTTGCTCTTTTAGAAAATTTAATAAGATTAAATGAAAAACGAATAGATTAAGGGGTGTGCTGAAAGGAGATTTATTATTTTTGTAAAGGGTTTTGTTTTAAGTTTTAATTTAATTAAAGTTCAAGGAAAACAAAAGTTTTGATGGATTTAAGTAATTGTGAAAAGTTATTTGGTTTTATTTTTAGGTAGATTTCATATAAAAATCTACTATTGCAATGGGCTTCATGTAGACTGGAGTATGATAACTGGAGTATGATAGTCTTCGATAAATAAAAAATACAAGTTCTCTTAGAATTTTTTTTTTCGACCAGGGGTCTTCACAGGGTGCCCCTCAATTTTTGTTATTTTGTGATGTGAGTGCATTTTGACAAGCGATTGTAGAAAAACTACTAAATCGATTTTCATAAATGATATGTCGTTGAATAGGTATTGCAACAAAGTTTTTAAAAATGTACACTGTTAATTTTTTGAAATAATTTTTAACGGTGTAACATAAGAAAAAAAAGGTGTAATTGAAAAAAAGATGGCATAGCCTTTTTTTTTTTTTATAAACTAAATTGAAGCTTATTTTATATCTAACAACTTGTGAAAGTTTAGGACTAGCATCATTTTTTGTTTTAGAGATAAAATTCGTTGTGCATATGACTGTCGGGAATCAGTTTTTTTTGTTCTGAAGGAAAATTATAAAAATGGCGATTTTTAGATTCAGATTTTTTTTTTATGTTAAATATCAAATACTTTATTATGCATGGAGGGATCAGTTTTTATTAATTTGTTAATTTTTTTCTATTTTTTGATCCACGGGAGTGACAACCCCGCGCACTCCAGTCCCTGTTATTGGCACATGAGTTAACGTGAGATATCACATACCACTGGCAATAGCAGTGAGATATCACTAGCCAAGGTGATATCTTAGGGGTGCTGGCGGATGAACTGTATTCAGTCAACGGTAGCACTCTCAATCTTAGCTAATGAATATTCCTTGATGCTGGAACGCTGTAGCTTGCTCGAAGAAACGAGCTTTCATATAACTATATATCTGAGCTTTAATCATTGAAAAATATACTGCGTCCCATAATCAAGGATTATGCCATTAGCTGGACTATTGGCAAACCAATTTCAGTTCTGTTCCTGCAAATTTTTAAAACAAATTTGCTTTTTATCTCTTATTTTATTTTTATTTTCCCTATCCTATCACGAAATATTGGCCTATGTCATATTTTATATGTGATAGGATTTATAGTTTAGTTGTCCATTATTTAACAAAAAATATTAAAAAAACAAAAAAAAACAGATTTGCGTCCATTAACATCCTTAGAACGCATGTTGTTGTGGGACCTTGGTCTTAAAAGGTTTTTATGTGTTGTTGTGACACATATTGTAATGCCTACTACACATCACATTTTATTAAAAAAAAAAAAAAAAAAAAATGAACTTTTTAAAAAGCAATTTCAGTCAAGTTCAGCAAAATTTTGCGACATTTTGACTCGACCCTTTTTAATTTGGTTTATTTTGGTCTATATTTAAAAAAATTCTACTTGAAGCCGTATTTTTCATTTGTCAAAGGCTATCTATCCGATACGTGGTTAAGAAACTAGAGCTTTTTTTCTAAAAATAATTGATTTTTTAAAACCGTTATAATGGCCGTTTGAATTTAGAATTTTTTAGAATTTTTTGAACAGAATTTTTTTTAAACAAATTTAGAATTTTTGGAATTTTTTTTTATCAATTTGTTTTCAAAATAGACCTCTGCAGTTAGAGGTTCCTGAGTGAGCGGCTCCAACAAAAAAGTTTGCAAAAAAAAATTTTTTTTTGAAACAACCGGCACTCTCACGATCGCATTTGTAAAGCCAGATCAAAAAACCTTTCCAAAAAATGTGCGTTTTATTGTTTTATTAATATCTTGGACAAGTTCGTAAATCAGCGAAATCCGACACATGGTTAAGAAACTAGAGGCTTTATACTAGAAAAAAACTCCGTTTTTTAGATCCGTTATAACGGCCGTTTAATTTCTAATATTTTTAAAAACTTCATAAATTTAGAATCTTTGAAATCTTTTTAATCAGTTTCTTTAAAAAAAAAGACCTCTGCAGTTAGAGGTTCCTGAGTGAGCGGCTCCAACAAAAAAGCTTGTTTAACACAAAATGCGTTTGAATCAACCGGCACTCTCACGGTCGCATTTCTGGAGCCAGATCAAAAAACCTTCCGTAAACATGTGTGTTTCATTAATATCTTAGACAAGTTCGTAAATCAGAAAAATCTGACACATGGTTAAATAACTAGATGCTTTATAATAGAAAAAAAAATTGTTTTTTTAATCCGTTATAACGGCCGTTTGGATACTAATATTTTTAAAAACTTCATAAATTTAGAATCTGTGGACACATTTTCATCCGTTTCTTATAAATATAAACCTCTGCAGTTAGAGGTTTTTGACTTGTTGGCTTCAACAAAAAAGTTTGCAACAATCCATAACTACAATTTCCAAAAATCTTATAACAGTCAATGAAAAAAAAAAAAAAAAGGTTTGAATAGAAAAAATTAATGTTTTTTCTTAGAAATAAACTATTTTGATATTTTGCAGTAATTGGACGACATACGATATAGCGTAGGTTTGTGTCATAAATTGTCACACACATGTTCTGTGGTAGATTTGATATTTGTTTGTTGCAAAATTTGATAGATATAGTTTTGCTTATATGTAGCTAATTTTCTTTTAAAATTTGTTCGATATCTGTTTGAAATTAGATTGTGTTGTTTAAACTAATCTGATACATCAGATTCTACTGGCACACAATACTGTCTGATCTCGAAATCTACCTATTTCTAGCGGATATACGTGCCGCTTGGACTTTTTTAATTTATTTTTATTTTTTTTATTTATTTAATATTGAAATCAGTTTATCGTAGAGATAAGTCGTTCAACAAGGAGATAACATATTTTGTGAGTTTCTGTGATAAATGCTAAGTAATGGTACACATAGAGCACAAGGACTAGTTCATCTATGTGGAGTTACAGATACCTCAAACCAAAATACTAAAAAAGATAGTATGAACGAGTAGCATTGATGAATCTCATTCGGATTGTTTTAATTAAGATTACTAGTGAATAAAATCAATAAAATGGTGGATACGGATACAAGAAGAAAACTAGAGGTACGTCTACTACTCGGATTTTAGTGCAAATTGTATTTCATCTGACCAACAACAATTTTTCTTAACGACCGGATCTCTACCTACGGCTATCATAATGATATGTCGGACGTAATTCGGCAGCCGCGTGAATTTGAAAAGTTTAATAAGTTGAAATCAGAACTCACCAGCATACTCAGCCTTTCAGAAGCTCATCGCGTTGAACAATTGATTGATACTACAACAACAATGGGAGACCATAACCCATCAACATTTTATAGGCACCTGTTGTCTCTTGCAGAATCTTTTAAGGCCGTGAATGATGATCTATACTAAAAACTCTTTGGTTCCAACGACTACCGAACTCTGTTCGATCCATCGTAGTAGTTCAAAAATCTGAACCGATTGATACACTTCTGACAATAGCCGATAAGATTTGGGAATACAACAGTTCATCTACATCATAGATTTGGAGTACCAACATGCCAGAAAAAGATAATTCGAAAGGTTCCGTGACCCTTGGGAGCCTTGCATTAGCAATCGATGAACTGCAGCGACAGTTTGGGGAGCTTCAATGTATCGTTCTACAAGTCGATCACATTCGAACTCATTCTCACGCAATGCACCTAAAAAGTAGGGTTTATGCTGCTATCATTTTCGTTCCGGCGTGGATGCAAGGCATTGCCGTTGTGAATGTTTTTTCAACAAGTATCAAACACGATGACAAGTTGGGAAACTAAAACGTGTTTGCGTGATCGCAAGG
The DNA here is from genome assembly GCA_963693315.1 of Diogma glabrata. NCBI lineage: Eukaryota > Metazoa > Arthropoda > Insecta > Diptera > Cylindrotomidae > Diogma > Diogma glabrata. The sequence goes on along the minus strand of OY856186.1, from coordinate 448,198,589 downwards.
GACAATGGAACATAACAAAATCGTTCTTTGTTTGTTAAACGCCCTAAAACAAAACTTACGTCCCTCCTAATATTGGAGCTGATGTCTCAGTAGTTCCTTTTGCTCTCTTTAAAGATAAATCTCGAAATTCAAACAGGCCGTGCGGAGCACTTCTCCATTTATATACATGCTTTTCTCAAGAACTTCGATACGACTTACCTATTAGACACAACGTAGTGCATCAAATTGTTACAAATGGACAACTTCTATACGCACGTTATCGTCTTTTGAACCCGGAAAAATACAGAATAACGAAGAGTGAATTTGAGTAAATGGCATCATTGGGGTTGTGCAAAAAATCTGCATCAACCGTTTCTTCAACTTTGCTTTTAGTACCAAAACGTAACAGAAATGACTGGTGTCCTTGCAGGGACTACAGGAGATTGAACGAAGTGGAGTATCACAACTCCTTTTGAACTTTTTCAGTTCATGCGAATTCGAACACTGACCTTTCAGCGTTTCATTACTGAATTCTCAAAGGATTTCATTTTGTTTTTGCATAAATCGACGATATATTGGTGGCAAGTCGATCACAGTCCGAACATATTTTTCATGGACTTCGGCATCATTTTAAAAACCTCGAAGTTTGTGTTCAATGCAATCTTGCTAACGTTCTAAGTCTTTCTAAGCACTATGGTATGGCATTTACTATTATCAATGCATCCCTCACTTAATAGAATATCTTGCTCCACTACGTTCCCAAATTTCGTTGTGACAAAAGAAAAAAGGTAAGAAGACACCATTTTCGTTGTGACCAGCATGCCCGGCAGGTATGGATAAAATTGAAGCTGTCTTTTTGGTGTCATATAACAACAGATTTTAGGAACCATTGGGTTTTGGGAACCATTGGCTTTCAATCGCGAATTACTTGAAATCGCCTATGCTATCAAACAATTTCAGTATTTCATTGAAGGCAGAGAATTTGCAATTCTTATTGACCACAAACTACTGTCTACTACTATTTCGACTAAATGATCAGTTAGACTACATTTGGCAGTTCTCATTAGACATTCACTACATAAAAAGTGTAAGTAACGTGGCGGGAGATCTTTTATCCAGACCCGACGTAGCATCTCCGATTCATCACACAGGAATTAATGTGGAAAAGTTGATTTTTCTTCAAGAGAGTGATGATGAATTGAAATCTCTTCTAAACTCACAACCCAATTTCAACCTGAAGGTTGATTTTATAGTGCATAATTCAAAAGTATCACATCACACGCGTTCCAAGGTGAGTCGTTTCGACATGCAAGCTGGAGGATTCGAGAATATCTATATCGATCTTGTTGGACCAGTACCACCCTCCAATGGTTACATATGCATATTGACCATAATTGAAAGGTTTACGAGAAAACCTGAGGCTATTTTGCTAGTGGATATGCGTACATCTACGATTGTGTGTGCGCTTGTTGATCAATATGTCGCTAAGTTTGGTGTTTCATTGGCGATTACGATTGATCAAGGAATACATAGTTTGAAAATAATCGATTTAAAGGACTAAACAAGCTGTTGGGTGGCAAACTGAAACACTGGAAAACTGAAACGTAGGACTTTTCACGTTCAGAATAGATGCCTAAGGTGTCTATTTATTCAAGGGATTGTTTAAATTTTAACTATAAAATGAAACATGGTCTAATACATGAGGACTAATAACCAAGAATGATCTCTATTAACACTCTAATTTTTTACTAAAGATTTTAGCTAACAAAAATTGTAAGAATCTAATACAAAAAGGAACTGAAATACAAAAATTATATAAATCAAGATAAAAATAACGCTTACACTAATTGTGTCTTGAATGTTGATCAGGCTAGAAATTCATTAAGATGACTAGCATCTTCATCTACTTTTCTCGTTTTCTATCCAGTAAATTTCAACGAAAGTTATCTCATAGTATCCTTTGAGATTTTGTAATAAAATTTCAGTCATTGTTACAAAATTACTATCAGTGTTAATATTAAATCCCAAATGTAATTTTTTATTTTCCAATAACCAAATTGCGTGAAAAACTTTTGATTTTTGTGTTTTTTTCGTCAACGATTCCAATAGTCTGAAGTGCATGTAACATATCATTATAAACGGCACTTTGTTGTATAAAGAAAAATTCGTTAGTTTCATCATTTGGGTAAATACCAAATAAAATATTCCATAATGTGCTACGATGAATTGCGGGTACAGAAAACATTAAACAAAACTGTTTTAATTTAACTTTATTTATTGGTTTTATTTCTAATAAAATTTCTAGTGATTTCCTTTTTTACACAATTAACTTTACAACATAAAATTATTTTTTTTTTGTTTTAGTTTGTTATTTTTATTTTAGCACAATATAATATCGTGACACACAAATCACTTTTTGAGACAAATGAGATTTTGGAAAACTTAGCACAACATTCTATACATAATAAATAACAACAGCAAGATCAGTTTTTGTTATATTTCTTTCTTTTTAAACTTTATTTGAACAAATAAAAAAACTATTTTCTTTACATTTTTAAAAAGACAAACACAACACATAAATTCTTTTTTGTTCTTTTAATTTTTTTCAATTCCATTAGGTTAAGAATATTTTTGTTTAAATTTTAAAATTACAACTCCAGAGTTAAGAGCATTTTTAATTTAAATTTAAATTGCAACTCCAGAGTTAAGAACATTTTTAATTTAAATTTAAATTGCAACTCACCTGAATACTAAAAATATTTTTGTGTTTATAATATTTAAAATAAAGTAAAAAAGAGAGTGATTGTTTGTTGATTGCATGAACTCTTCCGTCTCGTTTTATTTAGCAAAGAGATAAAATAAAACAATTAAAATTCGAAATATGTGTTAGAGAGAACTTACAAAAAAACATATAAAAAACCTGTTATACCCTGGATGGTTTTTTACAGGAAGTCCGAAGATTATGTATACTGATTGTTTGGTAATAAACAATGTTAATGAAAAAATGTAATGTCGCCGTATTATACATGAAAATGGAAAAGTTTGGTGGTTGAACAGGAATTTAGTTTCTACTATTAGTTTGTTGTTCTAGAGTTGGTGTAGATTTTCTTATAAAATGCTACCTGTTAAATATCACGTAATTTGGCGGGCATAACACATTTTAAGTAACAGAAATCGCATATTTAGTCACGTAATTTGGCGGGCAAAACAAAACGAACCACAACCTATCATACCCAGGTAACGGCATGATGTTACTTTTTCATCGTCACCTGAAAATTTTTCTCTACGCCAGAGAGCAGACTCTGCACTGAAACTTCCACCAGTTCAAATCTGCAGACCACGGATGCACTCCACCCGATCTCGTATAAGGGTGAGTACTCAATGTCCGTGGAGAACTGCATATTCCTTCTAAAAAATTGACGAATCCTGTATCGCTAGGGGGTCAATAAAATCAACCAGTTTAGAATAAAACATAATTTTGCTAAAATAATTATATTTGATAAATAATCAGTTTTTAGTTGCTTATATCGAGTGTTCACAAGTAGAATTATTTTTAATCCAAATCATTTAATGTAAATAAAATAAAATTAATTTATTTGTAATAATAGAAGTTTGTTACATAACATAGTCTTTGGTATAAGTAAAATTAACTGGAAGTTGCCTTAATTACATTCGCATAAATGGTGCCTGACCTTAGATGGTGTTGATTTCGCTCATGATAGACCCGCCTTTTTGATCAAATTGTTGTGAACTCTTTGGTTCGGTTCATGGGTTTACTGCTCAGGTGGTTACGGTATTCCAATTTCGTTCCAGAGTCTTCTTTCTTTAATCCGCCGGAAACAACCCCTCCATGATGATCTTCATGTACCAACTGGTACCGATTCCACTAGGTTCCTGCCTCAGTGAGAGGTTTAGCCCCTGTATGTGGTTACAACAGACCGACACTCCCTCTATTACTACCACTGATTTATGGCATGGTGTTCAGCACTGTAGCTGTGGTGCTCTCCGCTTTGATAGCACTCTTTACTATTGGCACCTTCTCATAAGCAACCTGACGAGGAGACTTGCTCTTACATTGGCTGCCTGTGCCTTCTCTTCGCTTGGCATCGTCTGCGTCATTTAGATTTTTAGATTTGTGGTTTTTTTATTATTTTAATAGATTTTGCTCACGGAAAAGACGGTATACTAAGTCAGAGTTATGATAACTTCGTAAAGAATGAAGATTACTTGGACTGAACTATTGAATTGGCCCTTGGTCAGGCTTATTGGGCACCAAATGTTGCATGACGTCTCTGATTTGGCACATCTCCTAATCATATAGTGTTATCGGTCCACAAGATAAATATAAAACTTTATCAAGCCCCAAATGAATTTCCCACTACATCAAAACATAAAATCAAAACAATTTACCATCGTTAATCACTTCCCATAAATATTTAATGTTTATATAGCACATAAACCTCAATTCCAATCATTATTTCAAAACACATTCAACAACAAAAATCACAACCCTAAGTGATAAGAATTTCACTGTTATCATTCCCTTCAATCTCAGTTGTTTTTTGATCAATTAGCTTATTTTTATTTCCGGATCCATAAAAACAACAACAACAATTGCATAGAATAATTGAAGATGTAAATAAAGAAAAAAGAAAACATATTTTTCCTTTTTATTTTTTCTTTCCGTGATCTTATGTTTTTCGTCTTCTGCAGCTTATATAATGCTTGTGTTGTTTGTTCCCTTCTTTACACATTGATTTGATTGCAATATAAAAGTCAAGTCACGTTTTATCAAGATTATATTTATTTTAGAGAAAATTTTCTTTATTTTTTAATTTTCACATGATTTTGTTTTTTGGATTCAGCAGAAATTCAGAATGGAATAGAAGCTATTTTTTGTTGTTGTTTTTGGTTGGTTTTATAGTAATTGGAATTATTGTAATTGTTATGTTGACTGTTTGCTATAGACTACATATTTATGCAAATTTGAAAAAAAACTTGGTCAAATGTCACGCTCCTTACAGAAGCTTTACAGGGCTAAGTGAGTTCTAATATATTTTCCAGGAATAATGTTTTTAATTGGTTCGATCAATTATCAAAACATATCGTGATAAATTTTTGGTGCCGTTCTTGGTTTTATATAGCAACTTTATACCTACCTTAATTTTTCAATTCAATAAATTTTACATTGATAAAATAATATTCTTTCAAAATGCAGGTAATCGAATTTTAAATAGTTCTCAACTACTCTTAACTAACAATTCTGTCAAACCATTCTTTATAACCCATTTTCAACAAAGCTAAAATCTCAATCATTTCATCATTATTCAATTTTTAACATTTTCAAAAAACCAAACTAACCAACCCTCGTCTCTCAAGTGAAATACTTTTTTATTTGGTGTATAATTTACACTTAACGTGAATTTCCAATTTTTCTTGATGGTGTTTACCCATAAAAAATAAATAAATTTTCAAGATCATGTTACATTGTATTACTTACTCTGAATGATTTTCATCATTGCCTGTTTTTTCCTTCCTTTTGTTGTTCTTGTTGTTACTGCTATTTTGTGGAGTTAGCTTTTATATCAATTTTAAAGAGTTATACGAAAAAAAGTTTTCCGTCTGTTGGAGAGATATAATTCGTTTTATTTGATTTATTTTACCACTTTTTTGTGTTAAATTAATATTTACTTTATTCTATGAAAATTTATTTGATTTAAAACTTTTTTTTATGTTTTGTTTAAATAGAATTTAAGGTTGTTTGGGGATGAGAGATTTGAAGTTTATTTTAATTTTTAGTTTACAGGATGAAGTGGATTTAGTGTTTTGTTTCAAAAGAGATTTGTAGAGCTAAATTAATAAACTTTTCTCCTTTAAATACAACGGAAACTCCATTAAATTTTTAATTTACTATTAATCGTTTACAATAAATTTAAACAACACCAAAAATTTTATTATTTACCTTTAATCTTTCCAAAATTTATTATAAAATAATTTATTTATTTTTGTATACACCACAGAAATACTGAATAACTTTTTCCCACTCATCCTTTCTACAAAAAAAATCTATTCTTGTTCCAATAATTACCAACATCACCACCAGTTTCAGTAACCACCACAAAAAATATAAATTGAAAACTTAAAATATTATTCTTTAAACATTGAACTTAGTTGAATTTTCTTTAAGAAAATTTTCTTCGTAATAAGTTTTCCCGTTTTTATTTTATAATTTGTTTTTATATAAATATTTGAATATTTTTTTTGTAATTTAAGTTAGATAATGAAAATTAATTCTATAATCTGTTGTTCGTCTGTCGTTTTATAGTTACAGTAAAGTTTGAGTTTTAATATGTTTAGGTGAGGGAAATAGATTACCAGTGTTTTTTAATGTTTATAAATGTGCATTTATTTGATTTAATTTAAAAAAAAAACAGTTTCTCGTTCAAAATTTTCTAATGATATGGTTGTTCTATTCTTTCCGCTGCTGTGAGGCCTGTTCTTGTAGTAACACTATAAAAATTTAACCCTGGTTTATGCATTAAAAAAACTGCGTATTTTATTTTGGATAAATCGTAGGGATCAAAATTATGGAAAATATTCCTTACACTTTAAACACGAATTGCATTTTTTTTTAATTACTCGTTGAATTCTCAACAAGATATAATGCCAAATTTAATTGTTTTATTTAACAAAATCTCCGTTTTCTAAATTAAAGAAGGTACGAAATTAAAAAAATTAAGAAAAACTCAATTTTATAGCATTAAGGATTGTATTTTGGTGTATTTTTGAACTAGGTGTTGACAGATTTTTGCAGGCGTTGACAGCTTTTTGTCAGATGTATACACAACTCCTTACGAGAAAATATTACAAAATCAAAAATTTATATTTCTTTTAAAATTCCAAAAATATTGTAAAAATTAAATAAAATCAATCTTTTTTGAAGATTCCAAAAATATTACAAAAATTAGAAAAAAATCAAATATTTAAACTTTTTCAAAATCCCAATAAAATTCCAAAAATTCTTAAAAATTCAAACTTTTCCAAAATTCTAAGAATATTGCAAAAATCGTTACAAAATCAATAATTGAAACTTTTTTCAAAATTCCAAAAATTATAATAAAATCAAAAATTAAAAATTTTTCGAAATTCTAAAAATAATTCAAAAATTCTTACAAAATCAAAAATTAAAACTTATTCTAAAAATATTGCAAAAATTATTACAAAATCAAAAATACAAACTTTTTTCAAAATTCCAAAAATAGTTTTTATAACAAATTCACAAATTTCCATGTCCAATTTCATTTTCAATTACGTTTACGCCATAAAAACAGCTACATTTTTTTTCCAAAAAGTTGGCTAAAAGAAATAATTTTTTTACACACTTGACATTATTATTTTGACAAACTTATAATGCCATAATTCTCTATAATAATAATAAAATTTCATATCATACAAATTATTGATTTTATTTTTTTCCAAAAAATTGGGTAAAAAGTAAATAAAAATCATTCTTTTGACACACTTGACAACCTTTTTTTGACAAAGTTATAATGCCATAATTCTCAATAATAATAATAAAATTTCATTTCAAACAAATAATTAATTTTCTTTTATTCCAAAAAATTGAGTAAAAAACTAAATACAAATCTTTCTTTTGGCACACTTGACAACATTTGATTGACAAAGGGATAATGCGATAATTCTCAATAATAATAATAAAATTTCATTTCAAACAAATATTTAATTTTATTTTTTTCCAAAAAATTGGGTAAAAACATAAATAAAAATCTTTCTTTTGACACACTTGACAACATTTTTTTGACAAACTTATAATGCAATACTCTAGATTTTGGTTTCACATACCAATCCCTACCATCAAGATTTCTCCAAATTCAATGTTCCTACTCGTAATCACTTAAAATGAACGTAAGCAAAAAATATGGATGTTTCCTTGTTTTGAAATACTTGAAGATTTTTTGACACACTAACGGTACAGTAATCGAACACATCGTTTTTTCGGCTCTTCAAATTGAGTAAGCCTATTTTTAGAAAAAAAAAATTTTGAAATCCGTTCAGCGGCTTTCTAGATTTCGTAGGTTGTGATGGCCGGCCGACCGGCAGACAGGCATACATTTTTTTTATCCTATTTTAGAATCAATGGTCCTAAAACGTCGAGAAATCCCCAAAAAAGTGGGAGTAAGAAGTTCAAGTTTAGCGCAAGTTTTTGCGCAATACTGTAAGTAAGTATTACATTAATTACGTAATTAATGTAATACTTAGGCCTTTTAGACCGAAGTAACTTACAAAATCAAAAATTGAAACTTTTTTCAAAATTCTAAACAAATTCTATTTTTTTTTCAAAATTCTAAAAATATTTCAAAAATGATAACAAAATCAAAAATTAAAACTCTTCCAAAATTCTAAAAATATTGCAAAAATTATTACAAAATCAAAAATACAAACTTTTTTCAAAATTCCAAAAATATTTCAAAAACTATAACAAATTCAAAAATTTCCATAAACAATTTTATTCTTTTGAATTACATTTACGTTATAAAAACGGCAAAATTTTTTTTCCAAAAAATTGGCTAAAAAAATAAATGAAATCGGATTGGTTTTTTGTGAAATGAAATCATTTTATGACACAAACTTGACATTAATTTTATGACAAACTTATAATGTCATAATTCTCTATAATAATAATAAAATGTCATGTCATACAAATATAATTAGTTTGTTGTTCCAAAAAATTAGGTAAAAAACTAAATAAAAATCTTTCTTTTGACACACTTGACAACATTTTTTTGACAAAGTGATAATGCCATAATTCTCAATAATAATAATAAAATAAAATTGCATATTATATAAATAATTAATTTTATTTTTTTCCGAAAAATTGAGTAAAAAAATAAATAAAAATCTTTCTTTTGACACACTTGACAACATTTTTTTGACAAACTTATAATGCCATAATTCTCAGTAATAATAATAAAATTTCATGTCATATAAATAATTAATTTTATTTTTTCCCCAAAAAATTGGGTAAAAAAATAAATAAAAATCTTTCGTTTGACAACATTTTTTTGACAAATTTATGATGCAATAATCTAGTTTTAGACCTCACATACCAATCCCTACCATCAAGATTTCTAGTAGATTGATTTATTTTATGCTGTTCGTTGGCAAGCAAATAAATCAATCTTTTTTCGATCAAGCCAAAGAACACGACATTAGAATTCTTTTTCTTTCAATTGTACTCACGACTTCGGAATATGTATTTATTAATTACTATAACTCCACAAAAATAATTTTTATCTTCAATTTATATATTCCGACCGACGGAGAGATCGAGTTTTAATTTATTTTTCAATAATAATCACCAACAAGCGTGAACAACTGAATCGAATTTTCAATTTCAAACTTTTCGAAATATGCTACAAACTAATAACAAATTGTGTCTTAATATTCAACGCGGGCTAATTTTATTTTTGAAAAATATAACCTAAATAGTATTTTTCCTAAAATTAAACGAAAGAGAAGATGTTGATTGCAATACATTTCTTTCATTTGTTATACCAAAACATTTATATTACTAATTAACTATGGTGGGTGGTTACTCCACCCACCATACAAACAACTTCAAGTTGGTTTGATAAACATGTAAAATTCGCACAGAATTTATGAAAACCCTTTTCATTATTTAAAAATACTAGCAAAAAGAACTGGATATGTTCATGTATTGAAATCTGTCATTTTTATTTATAATATCTCGTTTCATTATAATAAAAATGAAAGAAGAGAAATATAAACGTGGCAATACTTTGTTGCATTTTTTTCCTTATTTAAATATTGCAAATAGAGTGCAAGTATATACAACAAAAATCATTATAACCTTGATGTTACAAAAAAAATCATGTGTGCCGACGATTATTGTTGATATATAGAGTTTTCAGTTTTCGTGTTCGTATCTCTTTTGTTTGTTATATATATCAAAACAGGGAAAACAATAATATTATCTAGGTATGGATGATGAATACATATCAATAATGAATTCAGAAAATCATAAGTTTGAAGGGGCGATCAATAGGTTTTTTGTATGGTGATCTGTTAAATGTTAAATTACGATAATGCACAACATGTAGGTTGTTAGTTCAAGGATGGAAATTATAGGATGAATTAACAAGAATCTAATCTTTGCTGTTAGCGCAACTGGTTTAGTTGTTTGAACTGTCAAGCCTTAAATTCCAGTCAATACTTCCTATACAGAGCCAAATTGTTCTGAATTAGAATCTACAAACGATACATGTTGAGCAGTACCAAATTGTGAGCATAACAGGAGCTTCATTGAATATTTTCGTTTATGTGATTTTCATATTGATATGTATAACATTGAAATTGGATAGTGAATTATTTATAGGATTTTGATTCTTAATACAGAGGAAGAATCGAAATAGGGCCGGTCACATCATCCAATCAAACACTCGGTTAAGCACAGAATTCTATCAGATTTTTCTAACGAACGTTTGCCATTTTCTCGCCCAATACGCTTATGATACTGCAAAATACAAGATAGCGAAAAACGAGTTTGAACACTTGTTACAACTTGGATTATGCGGCCAGAGCACTTCGTCTGCAGCTTCACCATTACACTTAGTACCAAAAAGAGACAATTGTGATTGTGATTGAGTCTTGTGGGGTCTATCAACGTCTAAACGCAATAACGATATCCCCTCCCATACATGTATAACTTTTACTTAACCTCAAAGACTGCACAATGTTCTCGGAAATAGATCTTGTGCGTACGTATCACCTACTACCATTCGCAGAAGAGAATAATAACAATTATGTATATGGTTTAAGAAATGCAATACAAACGTTCTAGAGACTAATAGACCATGTTAGAAAGGGTATAGAGTTTATCTCCTTATACATAGATGACATTTTGGCAAAACGAAGCTAAGCACCAAAAACCCCTGAATGCTTTATTCGACAGGTTATCAAAATACGATGAAGCCATCAAAATGCGAATTCGGTGTATTTTTCATCACTTTATTAAACCATGATTAAGATAAGGACAGCCATCTGCGACTCGCATTGCAGCTATTTAATCCTTTGCTGAACCAAAAACAAAAATCTGTTCAATAGACATTTCCACCTATAATATAAAAACAAACAGTTTACATTAATAATACGTTAATTATACATTAATCATACCTTTACTATGATTCGTATTAGTATATAACGTGACATGTTATTATCCCTTCAAATTAGTTGATTAGCTGTTATATGTCTGTTTATGATCAATTGTTTTTTCATTACTTTTCTTTCTATCTGAAACGAATAAAACAAGAAGCCAAAATAAGGTAGATTGATCATGCGCAAAAGCGTTGATGCTGAATTATTGATATAGGGCCTTTGATATTATTAGTTTTGGCTGGATTGTATTTGCAATATGAATAATTTATTGAGTTTTTAGCGACCTTCTGTTTTATTGATATGTTAGTATTTGAATGCTTATTTAGTTGTTGTTTCATTTGTTTTATTGGCACGTGCGGTAAACTTACAGTGTGTGGGTTAAATGTTTGTGTGTGTGGGTTAAATGTTTTAATAAAATGTGAATGCCACAGAGAAAAAAAATTATTAGACTAATTTATTAAGCTAAAGATTATAGCTTTCAGGCATAAATTTAATTTAATTTAGACAAGTTTGAGTTTTCAAAGAATTAAGATTTTGACTTAATTCTTTGAAAACTCAAACTTTTGACAAATGACCTTAAGGAAAAGTTGAATAAACGGTACAAGATTGAAATTGATAAGTGAAATAACTCAGGCGAATGAGGGAAGAATTTTAAAACATATAATATTTTCCGTTGTTGGTTTGTCTGCAACTAAATGGAATAAGAGACAAATTGGAGTTGGAAAATTACGTTTATTTTGGGATAAATTGGATAAAAGGATATATTTTTGGATTAATGGCATGAAAACTTGTTAATACTAAATGGGACAGAGGATGCTACAGGATAAACGGATATTAATGCATCTGATCTACAATTAACACCTAAGTTAAGTCTTCCTTTTTTTATTATTTTTATCTTTCTTTTACATAATATATTCTGAAGATTTTATAGAATGATAAACTAAACTAATATTGAGTAGAGATTTTCGAGGGTCAGAAGCCATGTGGCGATTATGTTTTATTTGTTTATATTAACAATTTATGTAATCCCAAAACAATTTATGTAAACCCGACTCCCTTCATCCGTCACTTAACCAAACATCTTATTCCAATCTATGATCACCTTAGTAAACTTGGCAAAGTTAAAAAAAATCCATTTGTATTGCCATCGGAATGCAAGGCAGCTTTAAACGCAACTAAAGCAGCTTTCACTCAGTAAACTCTTTTATCTCACCACATTGATAACAATAAACTAACTTCGAATCAGCACAGATTCTTCCAGTACTGATGTAGATGCCGTATTGGGGCAACTACATAATAGAAGTTGAACCCATATCTTTCTTTTCCAAAAACTGTCCGTCACCAAATAAAATTATTCTGTGTCGGACAGAATTGTTAGAGATTTAATGTGGTTTCAAACACTTCCAATGCCTTTGTTGAGGAGCGTAATCGCCATCAATGTCGTCAATTAGACTTCAACCGTTTCTAGGTCACTTTAAATATTAGGTTCGTGAAAGGTGAGAACAACAAAGTCATTTTTGGAAGATACACAAGTATGTCGATCATGCAAGTATCGATATCGACAAACAAGCCCGTTTACAAACATCAGATAATGAATTACAAGACATTGTCGGAAATTGACAAAATAAACTGAAACATATTCTGATCGGTCTATATGCTGCAAAACCTCAACATGTACTCTGATTTTACATCCTTAAAGAAATGCGTCAGCTAATACTTGATAAATATTCCGTTGGTCGAACTTGGATTAATTGTGATTCGTTAATTTTAGTGACCATGTTATTTTTTGTTGTAGTTTTTTCTGGTCTGATATTCAGTAGTCAATTTTTTTTTCTAGTTGTCAATCTTTAACAGTATTAGTTGATGTTGAATTCAGATTGATTAGTACAATCGATAATTTTACTGTCTACATCAACATTACGATAATTTTCAACAACCAACTCTTCATTTTAGAATAGGGATTATTTATTAATTTAATTAAGTTAATTTTGATGCAATGATTTGGATTTATAACAATATTCAACAAACATCTGTTTTTTAAGATGTAACGCAGATTTTTTTTCTGTATTTGGATGACCTCATTTAACGGATTTCTGCTTAATTTAATTATTGATATGAGAGGTTAGATTCAACTCAGTACAAAGAGTAGGATCCTATACAATCCGAGGTGAGCGAAATTTTGTCTTTGTTGTTTCTCATTGAAATTTATCAATTTTATTAGATTGGTGGTAGTTTCGGATCCTCTGAATTTTTGGGCTCGTCAGAATTCCTACTTTGCACCTTTGATTTAGTCCCTTTTTAAAACTTATCGTCTAAATTTCAAGTCTTGTAGTGAACTGAGGATAAAATTTACCGAAGCCACAAACTGAGTTTTGTCGGAACCAACTCAAAGCGCTATCCTCAGGATTGCTTGTGGTACTCTGGACCTCTAACAATCGCTCGTTACACATAGTATTTGATATAAGCCATGTTTTATACATTATATCGAGTTTCTAGTCTTGAAACAACACAACACAATTATAATTGACTTTTAACAAAACATGGTCCTCGCCAGTTGGGAAATGGAAGGATGAAAGTGGTGTACACGAATGTCATAGTTATTAATTTTATTAACCGAAGCACATCTGTACTGGTTTTTAATTCGGAGAATATGAGAGCTAGTTGGTTCTTGTATCTAGCAATTAATATGTAAACAAATTTCGCAAACTCTAGACTATCATACCAACGCCTTATTAAATATGACCGAAATGGTATTTAAATGAAATTTCGTTCTATAAAATAAATCTCCAATTTCTGTTTCTGATATCCCACACGCTTGATTATTTTGAGCTGAAACTTTAGCAAATAATTATAATTAAATCAGTCTTAAATATTAAATCACATTGGAGTAATCACAAAAAATTTTCTTATATAGTAAGAACAAAAAATTGTAAAATCACTCACGTCTATGACATCAAAGTATTTTAAACAATTAGTTGAATGTCTCAAAATCAATCAATCATATGTCACTTAAATGTCATCTTTTATAAAATTCTGTCAATCAAAAACTATTCAATCCAATTTCATTTTTATGCGAAACATAAATATAACAACGAACCATATAATTAATTGAATCTTAAATTGATCACGTCTTTGATCCAAATTCTGCGCAAACACAATTTCACCAAAACTTCCAAGAAAATTATTAATTTTCTTTTCTTTTTTTTTTCTTAATTTATTTTTTATTCGAGAAACTTAACATCATCTCATCATCACTCAAATTCAATTATAAATTTTTCATTTAAAAAACAAAATCAATTTTTATTTTCTTTGGTGGAGACAAAAATCTTCTTCAATAAATTTAACAAAATTTAATTCATCTTCTTATATTTATTTGTTGTTGTATTTTTATTTGTAATATTAAAACTGAATTAAAATTCATAACACTGTTTTCTGTAATGGTTTACCCGACAAACAAAATATAAGAATAAAAAAAGAAAAAAAAAATAAACTAAAACATAATCAATCTTTATGATACAGTTAATATTAAAAGACATCAAAGTGTCATCTTTAAAAAAAAAATTCGAATTTTAATGCCCATTTTAAGAAGGAAAATTTCTTACATGACAACAATTGTCGTATTATTATCGTTATTAACATCACTTTGAAAGATTAATTAACGGAAGGGAAATAACAACAAAAAAATTGAACAAATTGAAAGAAAATTTATGCTCACAAAAACTTGATTCTTGTACTTATAAGCACTTTACACATATTTAAGAGTGTTAAGTAATGGGATGGTTGTACTTTCGGTAATAAAATTTAAAAGAAATTATGTTTTTAATTTGTTTTTACATAAACAATTCGAAAATAATTCGATCAATTATATAGCAAAAAAAAAAAAATTAAATTGATCGAATATGAAGGAAATTTTTTTAATAATTAAGATTAATTTATTGGTTGGGCAATTATTTATATGTGAAATTTTGGAGATTTGCTGATTTGAATACAAACACGTACTGGGTGGTCTTGAGAACTTGAAACTTGGTACTTCTATCTAAACTTATGATATCTTTATTAAACAAATTACTACACTGAAAAAACATGTCCTATTTCCAATCGAAATGTAATTGTCTCAACTTCACCGTGCGGTCACATATGGCGAATCAAACTACGAAATTGCTTTAACAACTCTACAATTATAAATCGATGAAGTTGAGACAATCACACAAAATATTTATGTGAAAATAAAATATAGTTCAATTAATCTCAAATACTTAAACTTTAAAATGAAAAATTCATGATATAAGGCCAAAGAAAATTTTTTTCAGGGAAATAGTTATAGCTTTATTCAACTACTGTTATATTGGCTATAACACTTTATATTTTAAATTAACCTCATTCTGTTGTTAAGAAAATGTTATCGTGTAGTTGTCCCAATCACAGTGAAATTGTTTGCAAATAATTTTTCTTTGCATGAATAATAAACTGCCAACTTCGAAATGAGGTTGTCATGAACTTCAATTTTTTTTCAGTGTATATAAAAATATTTAACGAAAAATCATGCCACTATAACTAACAACATTGTTTTTAGTTTTGGATGTATATCAAGCATAAAACTCTTTGTTAAAACATATATTTTTTATCTCTGTTTATAAATTTATTACAAAACTGACACAAAACATCAATTCGTCGCCGGAAAATTATAACTATTATATACTAACATAATTTAGTGGAAAGATGATACACTCAGCAAACTACTCAAAAACCTATCCATTTAGCCTTTCGAGAAAATATTACAAAATCACAAATTCATATTTCTTTCAAAATTACAAAAATATTTTAAAAATTAAATAAAATCAAACCTTTTTCAAATTCTAAAAATATTCCAAAAATTATAACAAAATCGAAGATTAAAACTTTTTTCAAAAATTCTAAAAATAATGCAAAAATTATAACAAAATCAAAAGTTGAAACTTTTTTCAAAATTCCAAAAATTATAATAAAATCAAATATTTAAACTTTTTCTAAATCCTAATATATTCCAAAATTTTTTAAAAATTCAAAAATTCAAACTTTTTCCAAAATTCTAAAAATATTCGACAAATTGTAACAATATAAAAAATCGAAACATTTTTCAAGATTCCAAAAATTATAATAAAATCAAAATTTTAAAATTTTTTCAAAATTCCAAAAATATTGCAAAAATTATTACAAAATCAAAAATACAAACTTTTTTCAAAATTTCAAAAATATTTCAAAAACTATAACAAATTCAAAAATTTTATATGTCACATTTACGTCATACAAACAGCTAATTTTTTTTTCCAGAAAATAGGCTAAAAAATAAATGAAATCATTTTTTTGAGATCCTTGACAATATTTTTTTGACAAACTTATAATGCAATAAAATTCTCAAAAATAATAATTTCATGTTCATTACATTTCATTTCATCCAAATAACTAATTTTATTATTTTCTATAAAAAGAAATGAAAATCATTCTTTTGTCACACTTGACATTATTTTTTTGACAAACTTATAATGCCATAATTTTCTATAATAATAATAAAATTTCATGTCATACAAATTATTAATTTTATATTTCCCAAAAAATTGGGTAAAAAAATAAATAAAATCATTCTTTTAACACACTTGACAATAATTGTTTGACAAACTTATAATGCAATAATCTAACATCAAGATTTCTCCACATTCCATGTTACTACTCATTTTCTCTTAAAATGAAAATTTTTTAAACAAAACCAATGTAAATTTTCTTGCTTTGACACACTTAACGATTTTTTGATACACTTCATGTGTCATATTTAATGTTCAATTACATTTCATACAAATTTAATTACGATTTTTTTGACATACTTCTAAAACAATAATCAACGTCCTGGTTGTTGAGTGATGAGGATTTTATATTTATATTTCATACGAAACACGATAATTTTGAACAAAACACTTTTTAAGAAAAGATTATAATTTTAATTTTACTTTATTCACAAAATGAAGAAAAATGTTTAGTTTTAGGTAATACAAAATTAAAAAAAAGTTCAACCGGCACGTATATCCGCTAGAAATAGGTAGATTTCGGGACCAGACAGCTTTGTGTACAAATAGAATTGGATGTGTCAGATTAGTTTAAATAAAAAATTTAAGTAGAATAGTCCAAGTCTAGAATAATCCAAAAAATTTATCAAACCAAACTAAATACATTAACGGAAACTGCTTTATCAATGCGATTTCGGAACAGTTCTATTTAATTTGGTTAATACTACTTTTAATAACATATTAAATCCACCAAAGAGTAAATATACGTTCTCTCAACGTCATACCTACAACACCACACCAGCACACATAATTTATAATCTAAAATCGTCAAACAACTTTTACACCTCAAATAATTCAAATATCTACAATTTAGGAAGACTTTTGTAAATGTGTAATCAATATGCATATAAGAAAATATTCCTTAATTTAAAACAATAATGACTCAGCTTTGTTTTAATTTTTTTTTAAATTTTTGCGAAAAAAACCAAAAACTGAACAAAAAAACAAAAGAAAATTTTTTTAATCCCAAGCAACACAATAGGTGATTTTCAACTACAGTTTGGTGTAAATTTACCTAATTATGTAAAAATTACGTCGATTCAACCAGTTTTCTTGACTTTCAAATGAATTTTACTTATAGGTAGTTAATTAGGTTGATTATACGTATTTTTCGCCCAAAAAAATTATATCAAAATAATAGTAGAATTTAAGTCAAAACCAGCACATACCTATACCTAATTTTTACCTAAAATCAACCTCAAAGTCAATTTTATTTTGAACACGTAATTTAGTCGCAAAATGAGGAGAGTTTTACCACATTTTTCACCTATTTTCAACCTCAAATAACATTTTTTCTAAGTTGAAAAACAAGGAAAATTACACCTAATTTTACCTAATTTTCCACTTCATAGTAAGCTTAAGTCTTGTAAGGTAATTTATAATCAAATATTTGGTAGAAAATAACTTAAAAACTAATCTATAAGTCGATTATACCAAAAATACTATTTTATTGTCGACCTCATCTTCGAAAATTAGTAAAAATTTACTTAAATAAGAAATAAGTTACCTATTTAAAGGATGTAATTTAACAAAAAAAAAATTATACGTAATATCTTATTGCTGTAATTACAAAAATTAGGAAAAACATTTTTTTGAATAATGATGTACAATTTTGTTTGATGCAATTTTTGTAAATTTAATTTGAATTTACATATTAGATAGAATTATTATTAATTATTAACAAATTAAACCAAAGTTATTTAGTAAATAATGAAACTGAGTAATTATTCATTATTTGTACCCTTAATAAAATTATCGACTAAAGATTAAATAATTATAAGATTTTCATATATATTTGGGTTATATTTATTTTTCTATAATGAAACACATATTGGGTTTTAGAAAGAAATTCAATAGACAATGGAAAATTAAATCTCCATAAAAAAGTTTAATTGAATATGCCATTATACTTGTGCAATTAGCAGCAACAATACTTAAATTTTTATACAATACGATGCTGGTGTACCAATAGGTAGAAATTCACCAAAATAGAACGCGTAGAAATTCAAATGCAACCAATTTGGTAGAATGTTACCAGTTTAAGTAGAAATTTCTTAAATAAAAGATTGCGACCTAATTTAGGTTATTGTCAACTTAAAATTAAGAAAAATTTTCTTTAAAGTCGTCAAACAACTTTTACACCTCAAATAATTCAAATATCTACAATTTAGGAAGACTTTTGTAAATGTGTAATCAATATGCATATAAGAAAATATTCCTTAATTTAAAACAATAATGACTCAGCTTTGTTTTAATTTTTTTTTAAATTTTTGCGATAAAAACCAAAAACTGAACAAAAAAACAAAAGAAAATTTTTTTAATATTTTTTCTATGGGATATTTTTATATTTTTATTTAAGTTGTTGTTGTAATTGAATGGTATGCATTAGGTTTAATGCTAATTACATTGAGACCTCTTGGGTTAGAAAGCTGAAAATCTCTAAGGTTATAGTTGAAAAGTTTATCTAAAAGCTAGTATAAGTTTAAACAATATAAACTCAAAAATGAGGAGGGCATGGCCGTTTGCGTTTGTTTTTGTTCTAACAGCCCTGGTGGCTCAACCTCTAGACTTGAACTATTTTTTTTTTTTAAATTTTGGAAAGATTTATGTTCTAGTTAACGTATGCATAAATATTCAAAAGTGAGATTGGCCATTTTTAGCCAAATCAAGGACAACAAAGTTTATTAAATTTTTAAAACAGCTGGTTTTTCAGGAACCTGGAACGCCAAGGTTATTATTTGGAAAAAAATGATAGAAATATGTTCAAATATTCAATATTGATAAATTTTATTAAAATATTATAATTCAAACGGAAGTTATAACGCTTTAGATTTTTGACTTTTTTGGCTCTAGCCACTTAACCTGTACCCAGATATGGCCAGTTCGCGAACCTGTCCAAAAGATTTTTTGCCGCAACGTATACAGAAAAAAATTTTGTTGTAGGTCAAGAAATGCGATCGTGAGAGTGCCGGTAAATTCCATTATAGCTCATATCGTTATATATATATATATATATATATATATATATATATATATATATATATATATATATATATATATATATATATATATATATATATATATATATATATATATATATATATATATATATATATATATATATATATATATATATATATATATATATATATATATATATATATATATATATATATATATATATATATATATATATATATATATATATATATATATATATATATATATATATATATGAGCAATTTCACGCAAGTTCAGCAAATTTTTGGGAAATTTTGACTTGACCCCTTTTAATTTTGGTTATTTTTTGTTTATAGATAGTCTTTGATAAATAAAAAATACAAGTTCTCTTAGAATTTTTTTTTTCGACCAGGGGTCTTCACAGGGTGCCCCTCAATTTTTTGTTATTTTGTGATGTGACTGCATTTTGACGAGCGATTGTAGAAAAACTACTGAATCGATTTTCATAAATGATATGTCGTTGAATAGGTATTAGAACAAAGTTTTTAAAAATGTACACTGTTAATTTTTTGAAATAATTTTTAACGGTGTAACATAAGAAAAAAACAGTGTAATTGAAAAAAAGATGGCATAGCCTCTTTTTTTTTTTTTTTTTTTTTTAACTAAATTGAAGCTTATTTTATATCTAACCACTTGTGAAAGTTGAGGACACGCGTTATTTTTTGTTTTAAAGATAAAATTCGTTGTGCATATGACTGTCGGGAATCAGTTTTTTTTGTTCTGAAGGAAAATTATAAAAATGGCGTTATAAACTAAGAGATATTTTTATTATGTTAAATATCAAATATTTTATTATTAGATGAACTTTTTAAAATATTATAAAAATTATATATGTAGTACAATAAATAAAATAAATACAATTGTTAAAAATGATTTACTTATTTTACAAACAGAAGTTTCTTTTGAATAGGAAAGCACTTCTGCAATTATTTTCTTTGTATTAGATGGCATAAAAAATGAAATGTTTATTTATCACTTTTAGTAATCACTTGTCACTCTTATAAAAAATAATTTGACAGTCTTGACTGCAAACAAAAAAGCCGTATAAACAACTAAATCTATTTAGGATCTTTTGACTGGAGAAGTATTATGTTCGTATTATGTTATTATGGAATCATAAAGTAAAAGATTGTTTTTCAACATTAAATTACAAATATTTTATTATTGAATAAACTTTTTAAAATATCATACAAATTATATATGTGAAAATAAATATAGTTATTAAAAATTATTTACTTATTTTACATTCAAAAGTTTCTTTTGAGTTGGAAAACATTTTTGCATTTATTGTCTTAGTATCTACTGGTACTTTGCTTTATCCAGCCTTAATATCATCTAATTTGGTATTGTTATCTATTTCCTCCTCAAAGGTAACAATTTTAATTAATTGTCCTTTTATGACTGAACCACTATTTTTGAAAGCTTCCATTATATTTGGGAATAATAAAATGGGGATAATGAAATGAGTTTAGGAAAATTACAGGCAGGACGATAAAAGACTCATCACATTTGCAACCGATTGTTTTAGATTTATGTTGAACAAAACTTATGTAACGCGAAGCAGGTATTATTATAGTTGGAGTATGAGGAATATAGGGCGAGTTATCAGGTTGCCAGCCTTTGCTGTTAACGCAGTCGGTTTAACGGCTGACCTGTCAAGTCCCGACTTTCCGATAACCTCAATTATTATTATATTATTTATTATTTATTTATTTTTTTATTCAGTCTCTGCCGTTAAAGGAGCAGGCTATCGTATCCATCGTCATGATCGTCCCGTAAAAAGGGGTGGCGGGGTTGTTCCATATAAAGTGTTTTGCTCTTATTGAAGACATTATTGTCCCGTTTTCTAATCAGTTCCCACATATCTTCCTCGGCGACTTCAACACCAATATCCTTAATCCCTCCACTTTATCCAATGCAACTGATATCTACCCATCATGCCCATAACTCTTCTCAGGTTCCTGCATTGACTTCTTTCTAGTTAATGATCCTTCTCTTCCTTTATGTAATGACTAGTTTTGGATACCTGGTATTTCTGCTCATGCATTTATATTCACTTCCCTTAACATTAACAAGGCCTTTATTTCTACTCCCGTCCTTTATCATGACTATAAAAACATAAACATGAATTTTCTCTGTGATGA
The DNA here is from genome assembly GCA_963693315.1 of Diogma glabrata. Classification (NCBI taxonomy): domain Eukaryota; kingdom Metazoa; phylum Arthropoda; class Insecta; order Diptera; family Cylindrotomidae; genus Diogma; species Diogma glabrata. Next base: position 448,176,652 of record OY856186.1, on the reverse strand, counting down.
TATCCTTCAGAACGACTTCTCTTCTTGCTACTCCTCAGCTGATTCCAACAAAATCCTGTTTCTTTATAACCTTCTTTAAACTTTTCATGATAAGCAAGCTCCTCTCCGCTCGCTCCTACTTTCACCTCCCAGCTCAACCACCTTAACTCCTAAGATGCTTACTATCAGACATTTTCGTGACCTTTCTTTTAAAGCTTATAAGGCTTATCCTTCTTCCGATACCTGGAAAGTGTTCTGCATCTATCGCAATCGCAATCTTTAGATCTTTGGTACCCAAATCCAAACTTGATCTTGTCTGTAAAATATTTACCAATTTATCCTTCTGTAAAGATTTGTGGTCTAAGCTCTCTTCCGTAGGTGCCATTACTTCTTCAATGGTCTCTTCTTTCCTTAGCCTTTCAGAACTCAACTCCCTCAACCATTCCTATGTTTCATCTTGCTCCTCCCTTAATCCTTCCTCTTCATCGCAATGATTCAGGTCTTCCTTCCTTCTCCTTTCGCTTAGCATCCCCCTTAGAAAATTGAATTTGTCTTTTAATCTATTACCTCCGATGTAGTTGGATCCGATGGAATTCCTATCAAATTCCTCAAAATAATTTTTCCATTTATTCTCTACCATATTGTCTATCTTACCATATATTATCATGACATCTTCTTTCCCATATTCATGAAAATTTGCCACTGTCCGTCGCATTCCCAAGAAGGGTAGGAATGATTATCGCCCAATTAGTGTCTTGCATGCTCTTCCTAAAGTCTTTGAGAAAATTATTAAAACAAAATCAATGAACATTCTTCAACCAACAATCTTTCCGATGATCAATCCGGCTTCCGTAATCACTTTAGCACCACCCACACGCTATTCGCAATCACTGATATTCTCCGTAGGAACAAGAATAAGAAATTACTATCCGTACTCTCATTCCTCGATTTTAGTAAGGCCTTCTTTCTATTCGATTGATCATTCTATTTTCATCTCAAACTTAAATCGAAATTCCGTTTCTCCTCCTGTGCGTGCAACCTTCTCGTCCGCCTTCAAAACATAAAGTTCTTCTATTGTTCACCTAGTCAACTCTATACCAGGGCATTAAGCGTGATGAAAATAGGCATTTCATATGCTATCATAGAAAAAATTATTTAAACATTGAAGATTTTTTTTTCAGTTTTTTATTTAAAACTATTAGAAACGCGTAAGACGAAGGTTCAACGAACTTGTTTTTCAAATTTTAGATTAATCTTATAATGGGAAGTTGTCGAAAAAATTCAACCCAACACAACTGTCAAAATTGCCCAAAAATATCAAACAACTCCCCAAAATCCAGATAACTGAATTAGATCAACTAATTATAAAATAAAAATGTTTAGCGGTCAGGTAGTTCTCGGGTTTTCATTGTATTGACGGTAGACAGATTTTTTTTCGTATAAACTTCGTATGACATAAAAAGTCAAGAGATCTGAAAGGGTACAAATTACAAACATGTAACAGGCTGGGATCAAAAATCAAATATGCAAGTAAAACATAGATCAAATAAGCTTTATAGTAAAGCTTAAATAATAATATCGCCTAAATCTAGACTATCTTTTTAATAATAAACAAAGCACATGTTTTAATTCTTATTTTTCTCTATTACTCTTTTTATTTTTCTCTATTTTTCTATTTCGTCATCATATTTTGACATTTCTTTTCGATGAAAAATAATTCTGTAAAAATCGAATGGCAACATTTTTATTTAGTATTCAAAGAAAACTACATTCGTTCGGAAATATAATGTTAAAAAAGAAAATTATTCCTCCATCTTCACAACAACATACGGCCACTGTTATTTTCTTTCATGGTTCAGGTAAATGGTTTTAAATATAAATAATTATATTCATAGAATTAGTGTTTAAAAAAAATGAGAATTAAAAGTTTGGATAATTGACAGATGATTTTGAAGTTTGTTTACAAACAGCGATAATAATTTAATTCCGATACTGAATTTAATAAGTTTGGCAAGTGATAGTTTTATAAAGAATAAAGTTCAAACCGATTAAAATTAAATTTTTGGTATATTTTATTCTGTCAATTGAGAATTTGTTTCATATATTATGTAAACTGTTTTTATTTTGACTTGTGATTTTAGCATGTGAACTTGGTAATTTTAATATATAGGGTGCGCATAAAATTTCTGTTGGAATATATTAAGATTTGATAAATTTGTATCTTTGGACTTTGTATTTGTTTATTTGTATCCAGAAAATTGTATTGTAGTCCTACGTCATGTAGTTTTCTGCTTGTATAATTAATGATACTATCAATACATCTATCTTTCGTTGGTATGGATCAAATTATAAAAAACCCTAAAGGTTGAGCTCAGAACGTTCACCTAAACCTCACTATAATATGCTCATTATGTTTTGAAGTGCTTAATTAAATTTTGTTGTTTTCCCATAATAAATAAATTTGTTGAAAACTCTCGACACTTATGAAATCTGTACCGTGAACAATGGTACTTGACAAAACTAATTTGAAATTCGTGTAGTTCAATTATTTTTGCTATTCAGATTGAAGTGTTTAATTCAATACACTATTCCGGAAATAGAATCACAAAAAGTACAAACTGGTAAATCCAAAGTTGATCTAGGAAAATATTACAAAACATGAATTGTATTGATATTTCTTGGTATCATAATTTATTATGATGGCTGCGCCACAAGTTCTGTGTTGCAGTAATATTAATAGAAATCGATGGTAAACTAAACTTTTACCCTGTCAAACTTACGGTTTGCAAACAAATCGGTTCTTTACTTGCATGGCAGATAAAAGTAAGCTAAGGTAAGGAAGGATTAGTTATTTTAAAGGAAAAAAAAATTGGTATATGACAATACAATGTGTTGATATACTTATGCTGTGTGCGAACTGACGAAATAATGACAGAACACAATTTTTGGTAAAGGTGAAATTCGTAAAAACAAAATTGTGACATAAGGTGAAAAACTTCGTAATATTTATGTTTGCTGTTAATAAATATATATAACATATATACTAATATAAATATTACTTTTGCACTTAAAAAAACTTCTGTAATAAATTGTTGTTCATCCTGAAATAATTTGTTATGCCTACTGTCACAATTTGATGATGCTAAAAAGCTATACCAAATTTTGACGTTTCGTTATGGTGAATATAAATTCCAAAAAACAAAATTTTGACAGTTAATATTTGTCATCTGTCATTATTTCGTCAGTTCGCACACAGCAATACAAACCGCTCTTTTAGATTAATAAAAAATGTTTGTAAATCACCCATAGATGTTGGCATTTGAACTTAGAATTTTTGTTTATTTTAGGACTAAAGTGTTAGCAAAATCTGCGTTCCGTTCTATATTATCATTCCCTTTGTAAAAACCTTGTAATGGTTAATATATTTAAATTTAAATGATTACTCTCTACAAACATAAACGCATACTACTTACTAGGTTTGTTTGTAACACTTGTAACATAGTCTATATAATCATCAATCAAAATTACAGCGCCACTCGATTAATTAATTAATTATTCGAAAAAAAGAAACAAAACCTTGAAAAGTTCATTATTTGTTTTCCCTTTAAGACTTGGACACTAAGTTAGATTTCGTGCTCTTTTTGAAGCGCTATTAGTTTTATAACAATATAATTTATAATTTATTTATTTATTATCTCATAATGCTCTATATCTACCCTATATGAGTAGTATTTGTATACCTTTTTCACTGCTAAAGTAGATGCGATTTCACGGCAAATATGTATGGCAAGGAGCTTATTAAGTTTTAAGTGATATTAAACAACGTGGTTGGAGGTCTCCCAGACACCTGTTTTTTGAAAGTTCATACACTTGAAAGTTCATAAACAAGAAACTTAGTAATTCGACTTGGTACATAAGCATTTGGTACGGCTCACAACAGATTTTCATTTCAACTTCCTGTTTTGAGTAATGAAGTGATTATGGTGGAACTTATGACTAAGGTTTAATTAGTGTGATTTTACTCACTTTGTTTTTCTCTGTTTTGTTCCCGCTTTGACAAAAGATGGGGATTTAAATGACAAAGAACTGATTGATTTGTGTCTGATATTGGGAGAAGTTGTGGGGGACCGCCTGAGCACCTGTTTATTTAAACGCCAATAATTATAGCTCCTGATATTTGATTTTGATTGAATTTCGTAAATACGCTTAAGGTATGATTTGTAGCAGTTTTACATCCTAACTTTTTCTGTTCGTACTACTTTCCTTGATAAACTAATATTGACAAAACTTTTGCAAAAGTTGGAGTTTTATATGAAAAGAAACTGATAAGCTAGTTTATGTTTCGGGAGCACTTGTTTTATCCATTATTTAAGCATTATTTGAATTTTGAAGTGATGAATATAAGTTCAATATAAATCCAGAATATTTCGCTGCCAGAGCTGTGGTGAAGTCAGCCTATGCATCTATGCGTATGCATAAAACCTAGTAACTAGGTTTTTCAAGTGCTTACTAATTTTAGTATGCATAAAAAATTTACGAAACTTTACTTTACTAGAACGCTAAGAAAAATCATCGCATAGTTTTATTTTTAAGTGTTTACTATATTTGGTATGCATAAAAAGTAAAAACTAATTTATGCTAGTAGATACTATAATCAAACCTAGTGTCCCATTTACCTTACTAAAATTATTACTAGGTTATTTATTTATATTTTTGTTCATGATATGCAAACAAAAAAAATGACAAACATATTGAAGTCATTTGTTTTTGATTCAGATAGCGAAGATGAAATATGTTTCCGTACACGTAAACTTAACAAGTAACTTAGACGGGATGAAGGAACAGTCAATTTTCGACAACCCTTAGAAATAGTTATTTTTTATAACTTTGGACTCTTAATACTGCACTCTTTTTTAAATAACTGAAACAGAATCGACTCCAAGAAAAATATGAGGTACTGCTTAATCTTCAAAAACGTTAATATCAACAACATCGACATCAATGGACTGCACTAGCTACAACGACTGGTATCATTTAAAGAATTGTTGTTGGTTCATAATGCTACTCGCCTTTGATTCGCCGTGCTCAACGTGTTTCTTGTATGTATTTTATGCTTTTGCACGTTGAGGTGTTTAACTAATGGTCCAAGTGTGGGCGGAAATTGCAAAATAATTATTAAATTAGACGGATCAAGGTGTTTTTTGATACGTACCGATGAAAAGTTTGGCTAGGAACTTATTCAAAATCTCAGTCGCAAACGGAGACCCGTATATATCGTTTGATGTTTTTTCTGACCTGGTGTAGTTTATCTTGGCTACGCAGATATGCGATACTCGTGAGAACATAACTAGACATATAACTGCGAGGTTAACTGTTAGGCCAGTCACTCTGAAATAAATGAATTCGCAAAGTATCATAAATAATAATACCATCCCGATTAATTTTCAACGAGCAAACGAACAATGAATTATCACTTGTACGAGTCTTTAGTGCTCCTCCTAAAAAACTACTGCCCGGTCTCCTATGAGATGCCTGCGGTAACGATGCATCCCAACATGCATATTGCAAGCGTAGGTCTAAAAAAGCAGTGTCTACTTCCCCTATACATCCGATTCGGAAATCTCTTGGCTGCAAGGAATACTTAATGAACAATTTTTGTCATATTGAAGGGGCCTTTTAAAATATCTGTTTCACTGCGATTGTGGCACTAGTCAGTTGGCAAGACATACTAAGATGCAGTCATTTGTGTATCTCTGTGAATACTCGATTTGCAAGTTTGTTAGAAGAGACACACGGTAAGGTGGAGACTGCAGTACTTCTTTTCGATGTGTGCCAATTGGGTAAAGTTTGGTCAAAATTCGCCTGTTGCTAGGACTAATATGGCAGGACTTCAGCTTTGCGGTTGAAATTGGGAGACTTGGGTATAGGGGGTATAGATCGAGATACTATCATAGATTAGATCTTTAACCGGTAGGAACTTGACCTTGTTGGAAACCACTCTGATATTCGCCAAACGAAAGTTTGGCGAATGTTTAGCAAAAGGATTGATTTTGGCTAGCAGAATAAAAGGAAACATCTTATGTGATGTGCAGATGATTCCAATTCTTCTATAGTTTGTCAAATAGATTTGTAATAGACGCTGAAAATGCAGTACTCAGGTACAGTAACGTGAAGTCAGACGCTCTTCCGACGAATGATGCAGAATCAACTGTAAGGCGAATAATATTGGAACATCGAGAAAAGCTGCCCACAATCGCATGGGAAAGTTTGGAGGAAGATTCAGGGTCAACGCGGTTTTGGGTTGTGGAGGTCAATGAAATGGTCTACAACATCAAGTGATTATAATAGTGAAAACGTTAGTGGTACCAGATAAAACTTGAGAATACCGATAAGAACACTAAATCAACTAAATCTGTCAAACAAAACAAAACCTCTCAAGAAAGTAACAATTGTCGGCAAATGTGAAGAGTAGCTACTGTTGTGAAATGAGAACCACTTCGAAGATCATTTGAAAAATATAGAGGAAATCTTTGAGACAATCCAAGCAGCAGGACTCAAATTAAGTCCAAAGAAATAATTTAAAGAGGAAGTAACATACTTGGGGCCCAAAGTGACAACAACTGGTGAACCCACAGATGGTGAAAAGATCACAGCAGTAAAGGAATGGCCAAGACACAATAGTTTACCAGATCTTTGCAGTTTTCTAGGGTTGGTAGTATACCAACGTTTTATACCAGGATTTGCATATATTGCTAAGAGTCTAAAGAACTTTACAAGAAAGGATAATTCAAATGCTAATGGACCGAAAAACAAAACGATGCGATTGTGGAACTTCAAAGAATTGAATTGTGCTCTACATCAGTTCTGCCTTATTGTATGCAATTTTAAGTCCATACTCGAAGATGTTGTCCGAGCCAGAAAGGAATTATTGTGTAACCCATAAAGAATTTCTGGCTATAGTGAAATGTGAAACATTTTCACAAATACTTGTACGGTCAAAAATCCCATTTGAGAAGTGACCATGGAGCATTGAGGTGAGTACTACAATTTGAGAACCTGGAGGGGGAGCACAAGAGATTGAACGCTTACAGGCTTATAATTTTGACATTGAACGTCGGACAAAAAGTACACATGACAATGTTGACGAATTGGCAAGAAGGCCATGCCAGATAGAATGCAAGCACTGTAACTGAACTGAAAATAAGGAAGACATTATTGACGTCAGGATTACGTAAGTGAACATGGAGAAAAACCAACACAAGGTGAAATTGTCCATAAGAGTCAAATATTGAAGGCATGTTGGTCACAATGGGACAGCCTCTGTATTGAAGATGGATGCTTGAAAAGAATTTGGGAAGTTCTAATAGTACAATTACAGAAACAATAATAGCAGTCCTAAAAACTAAAAATACCTCAAGTATTAAAGGAATGGCCTGGAGGAACCAGTGGTGGTCACCTGGGTATTAACAAAAACCTTGCCGAAGCACCACGTAGATTTTATTGGATTAGAGATTTTGTGTTGTGGAATACCTACTGCAAAAGGATCTATATGAAGAAATTATGGTAATATGTGGCCGTATAATATGGGAGCGCCATTAGAGAGAATAGCAAAGAATGTAGCTGGACAATTGCGGACTACCGATAGCAACAACAAATATGTGCCAGTCATAATGGAATTTTTTAGCAAATAGCCAGAAGTGTGTTCTATACCAAATCAAGAAGCAACAACTATAACTGAAGCAGCAATAAGCAATTGGGTTCATACAGATCAAGGACGGAATTTTGAATCTACAATATTTCAAGAAATCTTTCAGATGCTTGGAATCAATCAATCCAGAATAACTGTTTCATATTCGAATTGAGGGAGTTGAAGAGGTTGAAGTGTTGTTTTTCATGCTATCTGTTATTCTAGCACATTAAAGCGCAGAAGATGTAGAAGCATTACAGCGTTGTAGCATTGGACAGTGCAGTCCCCCATACGATCACGCCGTACATCAAGATCGGTTTGCTCATCAGCTCATCAGCTTAAAAATTGTACAATTTTCAAATGAAGAATCACTCTAATATAAGAACCCATCTTATTTTCTCCTACCCTAGTCTGGCCCAAACCAGATTCAAATTTTTATTTTCTCGAAAACAATGAAAGCGTAGTTCTTGAACATTGAACTTTTCGTTTATCGTTTTCAGGATGGTCATTCTAACTTTTATCAACCTAAAAAAACTTTTTTCGCTAATTTTGAAGCTGTAAATCCCCTTCTCTAACACAATCAATAGCAACAGAAATAAAAGCCGGATACCAACTAATAACAATAATATTACAAAAACTAACAATAGTGCTTCCTTACACTTTAACTGTAACGAAGACAAATTTATCCAAATATAAATATCAATGCTGATAACTACATGTTATTTGCAAGGATAATGATAAAACAGAGGTGAAAGTTTTGTATTCATCAGTCATTAGTGATTTCAATTATATATTTAGTTAACACACATTCGGTTATACTCCCCACAACCTGTTGCACCTGTTGCACCACGCCACGAGGCATCAATTTATCAAATTAAATGTTTCTAGAATAATTCGCCATACTCATCACCAATGCATACCGCCGCTAGTAAAATGAGCGACTTTGTCTATCAAACATTTGTAATAAGCCTATTAAAATGAGACAGAATAGACTGTCGCTTGAGCGGAGGAACAAATGCTTTATCGCAAAAAATAAAAAACTAAGCCGCAATTTCAAACCGAAAACGTAATAATACACTAAGTGCCATCTGATAGCTAACAGTAATAAAGGATGACGTATCAAATCTACGAAAACCTTCAAAACTCTTATGACAAATAGTCTGTCACCAAGTATGTTCAAGAAATCGGACTGCATCTGCATTTAATATCTTATATACATATGTCTGATTTATCGATCCAAGATCAAATGTAAAAGGTTTCGAGGTTGTAGAAGAAAGTATTAAGTAGGTAGGTAGTAAAGTTAAACTAGTGTTTACTAGTTTTTATGCATTCCACCCACTGTTTGTATGCCGTAGTTAATACGTATTAAAATATAAGAATTTGTTGGGTTTTGTTGGTGCAGATCGCTCAAGAATCTCCCACTCCAATCAATAGAAATATTTCCAAAGGTTCTGAATTTATTGACTTTTTAAATGCTCGTAGTTTCTTAAGTATGTGTTGGTTTTTTAAGTCGAGTTTTGCTTCGCTTATAATATTCGGCATCAAACTTTTTCCAAAACTCTGACCAGACGCACATAGAAATCTACCTAAAATGCAATAATCAAGCAGAAGTGACAAATCGGATGTTGACAACCCGGTAGATTATTGCAAAGAGCTCTCCGAGGGTTTATTGACGGTCAGGCACATTGAAAAAAATTATTTACAATCTAGATTTTACGAAAGTCTCAAAAGCAAATTTTATTGGGGACAAAAGATTCAAAATTCTCTACCTTACACATTAAAACTTATCACTTTTATTTAAATATAGCTTTTTACCAGGCCTGGTTGGACTCACATATTAAAAATCTTAAAACCACCCGAGAGTTATTAATGAATTATGAATTCCTCCTAACTTTTATCAACTTTTGATTTCTATTTTCAGGTGATACCGGAGACAATCTTGTAGAATGGGTTCGATATTTACTTGGACGTGATATGCAATTTCCACATATAAAATTAATATATCCTACAGCACCGGTACAACCATACACACCGCTCGATGGAAGTTTGAGCACAGTCTGGTTTGATCGAAAAGCAATAAGTATCGATGTTCGAGAATCCCGTTCCTCAATGGCTAAAATATACCATGAAGTCAATGAACTAATAAAAGAAGAAATCACCTTAGGCATTCCAATTGAACGAATCGTTGTTGGTGGTTTTTCTATGGGTGGTACGCTAGCAATGCATACTGGCTTTCATATCAATCAAAATGTTGCTGGAGTTTTTGTTTGTTCTGCTTTTTTGAATCGAGGCTCAATTGTTTATGAAGGATTAACAAATTTAGTTAATAGTAAAAATTATAAATTACCAGAACTTTTAATGACACATGGTGATCGTGATACAATGGTACCAATTCCATGGGGACAAGAGACGTATGATGAATTAACAAAATTAGGAGTAAAAGGTGATTTTTTAACATTACGACATACGATGCATGAACTCAAAATAGACCAATTAAAAAAAATTGAAAAATGGATTAAAGAACTATTACCACCGTTGGAAAAAGATGCTTCCGATTTTCTACAAAATAAATTATAAAGTTTAAAATTAGTTGTATTATTTTATTTGTTGAGTGTTTTTATTTTTAAATCATTAAAAAAATGTATGTTTTCGTTAATCGTATGTGGGTGACATCTCTTTTATAATAGAAAACTGGTTTTATTTTATAATCATTTGGGCGATATATGATTTTTATCGGTAAATCAACTTGCCACCATATGTGTTTTTTTTTCTCTCTAAATTGAATTAAATTAAAAATTGCTTCTGAATGCATAATTATTGCATTACGAATCAATTAACAATTATTCTATATTGAGAAGAAATAAAAAAACGGTTGATTTGTGGGTTTTTTTGCTATATACTAATCACCGCAAGTTTACAATCTGTTACCCATCCACCAAAAATATTAGGAAAAATTTTTTTGATTATTTTGTTTTGATTATAGAAATTAAATCTTTTTATATAAATTATCCAATCAACTATTAATTTTAATTATAAATCATCAATCAAAATGAATTTAATTGAATAAAAGAATTAAAATAAAAAAAAAATAAAAGTGAACCCACAAAAAATTTGATTTAATTATATTTCATTTAATTTATTTTGTTCGGTTTTGCCCTAATTTCTTATAATTTGTTTGTTTTGGAATTATGGTGAAGATTGGAGAGTGATGGGTTGGTTCACATAATTATTTGCACCTGTAATTTAAGCAAATTATTATCTATCAACGAACATCAATTGTAACAACGTTAAGAAGAAAACGAGTTGTTACAAATTTAAATTTCTAACTCGACACGTAATAAATTGATAATTTAATTATTTATTGGTTTTAGTTTATTTCGATCTTATTTTATTTTAATTAACTGTTGTTTGATTGATTGATTGATAGTAATCAATTTATTTCATATTCTGTATCCATTTTCATAATTAGCATAGACGAAAATAGAATAAGAAAACTTAAAATGAAACGAGGTTCATTGTCAAATTTATGTGTCAAATCTATGTGTCAATTTTGTCGACATTTTGTTTCTTAATCTTTTGACAAACATATAATGGGAAACATTTTGAACTAGAAAAATTTGACACAAAATAGGAATTATACTTGGATAGCCTGCAATGTAATTGAACATAAAATTTCACATGATTGTCAGCTTCATCTTCTTCCAACTAATGGGAACAGTTAGACTATATCAAATCAAGTTGTTGCAGATTAAATTTAATTTTTTCAAAAAATTTGTAATAACTGGAAAGAGCTAAATAGCTAAAAGACTAAATGGAGAAGTTTTTTTAGAAATGTTTTCTGGACTAATAGGAACAGTTGGGTTTGAAAATATCAGATCGTGTCATATTAAATGTCGGTTTTTCAAAAAAGTTTTGATTATTTAAAAGCAAAATTTACGCTAAATGTAGAGATTTTCTAAAAATTTTCTAGACTGATTGGAATAGTTGGTTAGGGAAATATCAGTTCTTGTCATTTGAAATAATTGAAATTAAGCGTTTACCTAAATGAAAAAGATTTCTGGGAAGTTTTTTGGACTAATAGAAAATATTAGGTATGCGTTGAAAATTTGGGTTGCCACCTCTCCATATTTTGTATTAAATGTCTATATATATTCCGACGGTCCTATCTATATATTTATATGTTCATTATATCATATGTAATTTAAACAGATCAAACGAGCTTTATTTGCATGTTATCGAATCTATGTGGATCAGTTGAAATAATAGCAACCCATAATATAGCTGAAAAAAAAAACATAAAAATGTTAAATGTGATGCGGAATTTACTATTCGAATCACAAATCCGAAAGCATAGAACGCAAGAGTAAATATTTACGAAAAAGGTAATTGATGTTTATGATATGTGCCTAAACTGTTTTTATGCGTTATTATTATTATTTAGCAGTATGGAACATGCATGGAGTGTCAAATAAAACATAATGCGGTTGAAACTTGTGAAACTGAGATTTTCCTTTGCAATAATATTGAGTACGATTGGATGAACTAGGATGAAATACGTTTTGATCTTCACAGTTCAACACTTATGTATTGACTCATGGTGGAAAGATACTGTAATCATTCCAGTCAGGCGTGCACACAGAAAAAGTTTTAAAAGAGAGGGGGTGGGGCGGTTCCAACTAAAATATTCTTGTTAAAAATACAATTTAAAATAAAAAATTATCGCTTATAGAATTCTATAGAGCATAATTGATAATAGTAGATTCTTGTGTGAGCTTAGAATGAAGGCAATTCTTCACGAGGATGAAGTTTCCCGAAACGAGCGTAGCGAGTGGAGGGCATCATCCGAGTGAAGAATTGCTATCATCCTAAGCGAATACAAGATGTTATTTTATCCACGACTGTAAAATATTTCGTTTAATTTCCAGTTTTCATACAAAAATTTGTCTCGAGATATTGAAATAAATACATCAAAGATAGCGAAAAACAAAACAAGTTTGTTGTTTAATTTGTTAGGGGAATATTTAATAAACTATAAAACTGTTAAAGAAATTTAATCAAATTCACTAGTTGTGGAATGAATACAATTACAATGGAAGACATACGCATGGAAAGCATATATTCTTCAGTAGTCGTGGATAAACATTTTTATCATTTGAATTATTATATGTAATTCCAACTTTCTACTCAGAAACAATATTTTTTTTAATGTCCAAGATGTAAATAAAAAGGTCGTTCGTACCAAAAACTCTCCCTTGTGTGCGCGTCTGGTTCTAGCAGCCAAAGCAAGATGATGACAGACCTGTGTGATTCAAAATTGTTAAAAATATTGGCAGCTGAAGTCAAACGTAAGGATGAAGCAATTCATTGTGTAAAAGTTTGAATGTAATAATAGAAGAACTGAATAAAATGCGAGATAATATTAGCTCTAGACATACTTCTTCGTTAAAAATTCAGAAATATTAGTATTAAGAGTTAACGACCTGTTTCAAGAGTTCCTGTTAAATATGCTCGTGCTCATAATTTTACAGTCACCTTTATCCATAACCTAGAGAGAATATAATCTTTTCTCGGTTCGGATCAAGTTTTTTCTTTTACCAAGATTATAAAGTTTTTATTATTAAAGTACCGAGATACTTTGAGTGACTACACGACTGGAGTAAAGCAGACCCAGCTTGCATAACGCCTTTTTGGAGAATGTTGTAAGCTACTCTGGGTCAGAAAAAATTGCTAATAAAAGTAGTAAACATAATTCAACAACTGGTAATACCCATGCGTAAGACTTAGAAATATTTTTAAATGTTTAACAGTTCTAAAAAAATTTATCACTGTTTTGAAGCAATTTGTTACGCCTGTCGTTTTGGTGTTTTGGTCAGGGCCGAAGTATATGGATGGAAAAGTCATATTTTTATGTGTTGATAAAGAAGCCAATTAGTATTCAACCATGTTAGTGAGAGCCACAACATGTACCAGATTGTTAAATGTCGTAACATACTGTTTTGTTTCAGCTCGTTTAAGGTAATCCTGACCGTTTTCTGCCTCCGCCAATTAAAAATAATCAAACACCTTGAAAATCTAATAATAAGTTTAAATTTAAGTCTACGTCTAGCTATAGATTTAAGACTTAAAGTGTAAATAATTTTTTTCATTTCCTTAAGATTATGCTTCTTCTTCTGACAAGTCACATCTTAAAAAAATGTTTGTGTAATTTCCCTCTCAAAAATTTTCAAATTGTCAGTTGAAAAATTCACACAAAAAAATGCCGCAAAAGTCCGTTCAACGTGTACAGCAGATCGATGTAAATAAAAATTTTTTGTGTGTATAACAACAAGAGATGCAGATTGGAAGTAAAACAACGTTGATAATTCAACCGAATTAAAGCCTGACTTTAGCTTCCAGTGTTAATAATTTTGTATATGGCGTCCGAGGAAAATAAATTATACCTTATTATACCTTTTATAGTTAGTGTTTAAAATATATATTATAGTTTAATGTTTAAAAATATTTAATTTAATTTTATATTTAAATTTTGAAACTTAACAAAAGATTGGGGAAAAAATTCTTACGGTTTATCATTTGGGTAAGGGTGATCCACAATTCGCTTATTTTTGCTTAAACAGAGGGCATCTAAAATCTTTGAATTTTTGTTTGTATATACTTCAATGTACCCATAATCCTAACTAACGGCGTACCGGGCCATACTTGTCAATAAGTGCTTCAGTTTGCAAACAAAATGGTAGGTCAATGACTTTTATAGAATTATTTATTCTCATGATATTTGCAAGTCAGTAATTTTCAGTTTTTTGGAAGCCACTAAAACAATGAGCCGATTTTGGAAAAAGAGGACGGCGTTAAGTTGAATCAATTTTTGTCTACATATGCAACTACTGCATTGATCACATTCATTATTCTACTGGGAATGAACATTTTTATACCAACCACTGTTGTGAAAAGTAGAAATGGATCCAAATCCTGGTTTTCGGACAAATTTTATATAGCCAAATACCAGAGTGATAAATCTCCCAGCTTTAGATCTCTTTATATCAGGGCTAGAAACAACTGTCATAGTATAATTAAAAAAGCGAAATTTCTTTTCAACTGCAAAGCTAAGCGAACAATTTTACGTGCCACCAAAGGCAGCCGGTCATACTGGAACTTTATCCAACAACTTTATCAAATCTTCTATTACACCATTAATTGGTAAGCATGCGTCCCTGTAAATGAAACCATAGCGAAGGCAGATCTACTTGCCGCAAATTTTGCTGCTAATTCTTTTGTTTATGATGCCGGTATATATCCGCTGATCATTCCACCTGTCCAATTACAATGAACAAAATTTACTTTCGTCCAAGAGTTGTGCGTTCAACACTGCTTAATCTAGATCTTAGCCAATCTGCTGGTCCGGACGGTATACCACCTATTGTACTAAAACGTTGCGCTGATACCTTGGATTATCCACTAATTAGTCTCTTTCATTTATCTCTAAGATTTGGTCTTCATCCATCAATGTGGAAATTCACTAATGTTCAACCAGTATCAAAAAGGGCATCAAGTCTGACCCATCAAACTATCGTCCCATTGCAATAACCTCGATACTTGCTAAAGTTATGGAAAAAAATTTCAATTATAAACTAATGGCACATCTTGAAATAAACATTCTTCTCCACGACCGCCACCGCCACGACCTCCACGATATGGCTTTCGTAAAACACGGTCTACTAGTGATATCATGTCAGTCCTCACGCAGAAATGGGGTAAAGCAATTCATGACTTTAGTGAGTCTCATATCATTTCTCTGGACATAACTAAAGCGTTTGACAGAGTCTGACATCGGGCTCTTAACAATAAATTAATTTCATTAGGTGTCTGTAAGACCTAGATCTGTTGGGTAGAAGATTTTTTATCGCAGAGATCTATCAGAGTAGTGCTGGATGGTGCTTTGTCGTCTAAATTTACGATTCACGCGGATGTTCCTCCTTCTATTACCAATCCTGTTTCTGATCTTTATCTTTATCACCACCAACCCAATATATAGCTTTGCCGACGACAGTACTATCTTCCATTCCTATTCTTTTGAAAAACAGTTATCTAGTCTATCTTCTAATTTTCAACGTAGAAAAATGGCTGAATTCTTGGATTTGGATCTTGAATTAATCCTGGACGGGGCTAAACGGAATTTCTATGAAGACGAACTCGAACGTTTTGTCCCACAAAACCTCACTATATAGCGGCAATGCAACGTTTTCCAGGCCACCATTATTAAACTCACCTATAACTTAAACTATTGGGTACTAATATCAATCACAAACTAAAATCGCATGATCATATTCTTTCCGTGGTAAAATTGGGGTCCCAACGACTTGGTTTCCTGCGTCGCTGTAAAAGCTTTTTCTCTTCATCGGAAATTGCTACGGTCTATAAAGCATATATACGACCGATTTTCGAGTTCGACTCCCATTTATGGTCTGCAGCACCAGAAACCTTCTTAGATTTTGTCGACAGAGTTCACAAACGTGCATTAAAATTGATTGATGATCCAATGTTAACATCGGGTAGGGATTGGCTGCATCATAGAAGAGTGGTTGGAGCTCTTACACTGTTTTATAGATACTACTACGGTAAATTCTCTAAGGAAATTAATAACGTAATACCTCCATTACGTAGATCTTCACGAGCCACAAGACAATCTCCGCATTCCTATAAGCATACGTTAGAGGTCTAATTGTGAAAACATCTAGCTATTATAACTCCTTCCTTTCACGTTCCGTATACTGGTGGAATCGATTACCAAAAAATGTTTTCCCTGCTACCCACAATCCCCAAACTTTTAAATCCGCAATACACCATCACTATCGCTTCAATCCTATCCCAAGTCCTTAAATACTAACTTTTTAACTTTCCTTTCCTATCGTTAACACGTGCATCAAGCATTAGAGGTTAACCTGAAATATAAAAATAAAAATATGGAGGGGCTGAAATCTCACAGCTCAGAGATATCAAGACTTCGGTCTGGGTTAAGGATTTTGATATAGTTTTCGGCAAAAAACTTTTATGCGGACATGGTTTTTAGTTACACTCACCAAACTACTCAAAAACCTCTCCACTTAGTGTTTCGAGAAAATATTATAAAATCACAAATTCATATTTCTTTCAAAATTCCAAAAATATTGTAAAAAATAAATAAAATCAAACTTTTTCCAAAATCACAAAAATATCCCAAAAATTATTACAAAATCAAATATTAGTATTAAACTTTTTTCAAAAATTCTGAAAATATTCCAAAAATTCTTAAAAATTGAAACTTTTTTCAAAATTCTAAACATTAAAAATTTTTTTTTTAAATTCTAAAAACATTCCAAAAATTGGAATAAAATCAAATATTTAAACTTTTTCTAAATTCTAATAATATTCCAACATTTCTTAAAAATTCAAAAATTCAAACTTTTTCCAAAACTAAAAATATTGCAAAAATTATAACAATATCAAACATTAAAACTTTTTCCAAAATTACAAAAATTATAATAAAATCAAAAATTTAAATTTTTTTAAAATTCTAAAAATATTCCAAAAATTATTACAAAATCAAAAATGGAATCTTTTTTCATAATTCCAAAAGTTATAAAAAATCAAAAATTTAAAATTTTTCAAAATTCCAAAAATATTCCAAAAATTCTTACAAAATCAAAAATTAAAACTTTTTCCAAAACTAAAAATATTGCAAAAATTATTACAAAATCAAAAATACATACTTTTTTCAAAATTCCAAAAATATTTCAAAAACTATAACAAATTCAAAAATTTCCATGTCCAATTTCAATTTCAATTACATATACGTCATAAAAACAGCTACATTTTTTTCCCAAAAAATTGGCTAAAAAAATCAATGAAATCATTTTTTGACACGCTTGACATTATTTTTTTGACAAACTTATAATGCCATAATTCTCTATAATAATAATATATTTTCACGTCATACAAATTATTTATTTTATTTTTTTCCAAAAAATTGGGTAGAAAAGTAAATAAAAATTTTTCTTTTGACACACTTGACAACATTTTTTTGACAAAGTTATAATGCAATAATCTAGATTTTGGTCTCACATACCAATCCCGGCCATCAAGATTTCTCGAAGTTCAATGTTCCTACTCGTAATAATGAACGTAAAAATGAACGTTTTTAAGCAAAAAATATGCAAATTTCCTTGTTTTGACACACTTGACGATTTTTTTCGACACACTTCAGGTACAGTTTTCGAACACAGCGTCCTTTCGGACCTGTCTCTTGAGTATACCTATTTTTAGAAAAAAAAATTTTTGAAATCTCTCCAGTGGTTTTCCCTGCAGCGTAGGTAATGACAGCCGGCCGGACGGTCGGCCGACAGACAGACATACATTTTTTTTTTGCTATTTTAGAATCAGTAGGTCCTAAAACGTCGAGAAATGCTCAAAAAAGTGGGGGTAAGAATTTCACTTTGAGCTCGTTTCCGTAAGAAAAAAAATTGTCCTAAAATAGTTGTGTGCTATTTCCCAATATAACTTCTTATATTCAGCTTGTATTCGTTGATCGCTGGGAAGTTGTCCTAAAGGGGTTGTGCTATATCATTAATACACCATCACGCTATGTTCGTATTTAAATCTTACAATCATTATTCTTCTATAAATTTTGTTGTAGTTTCCAATTTTAATACCCGGTGGTTATAAGAATTCCTTAGTGGATACACTAATAAATGAAATTTCCTATAATCGTTTCATAATAGATGTCTCTGTTTATAGTTCCCTTCCTGTTATAGTACAATAGTGAAGGCACTTTTAGTACACATATTTATCGAACGAGATTGTCCTATTAACAGACTTATTTTGTTTATTGATTTGTGATGTAAAAACGGTCGCTACTTTTGCCTATAAGTACGCCTAGCTGCGTATAGAGGCCCTCTCAGTCTATTAATTCTCTCGTGAATATCAGCAAAAACGTTTCTTCTTTTCCTGAATTCACGTTTTGATTTCTTAATTTAAGTAGTGAAAATTTTCGATTAGAATCCATATATCGTCGCTTTAATAATGAAATGACGTATACGCAAAAGTATAGTTTCGAGATATTTGAGTTTAAAGTTTGATGTGCGCATGCACTTGCATGGACGGTAATTTATAATCTATTAATTCTTACCCTCAGTCATAAAATAATTTGAAAATGTAAAAATGCCAATTCAAAGATACCCTTATGGGGAATGCAGCGCACCTATTATATAAAAACAACGTATAAATAGCATACGTTGTTTCATTATTAAAGCGACGATATTAGTTCAATTAGTTCAATTTGTTTTATTAGTTCAATTTAACTAGTTCAATTTAGAAGAAAATTTATTTGTTGTGTGCTGTAAAACCAGAAAAAACTCTTAGTTGATTGTCATTGTTAGAAGTCAGCTGATTTCAACTTTGACGTCTGAAAATAATAAGTAAAATCTCAATTTTGTTCTTACATGATTTTGTTAAAAAAAATTGTAAAATTTAAAATTAGTCACTAATGGTGGAAATAGTTAGTTTTTTTAAATTACTCGACTTATTGAATATTGAATTAAAAAGAAAATTTTTCGTGTTATTTTTGTTATTTATTTTGTATCCGAGATTATTATTAACCATCATATAGTTAAATTATTAAAAGGCTGATAGTGGCCATATTGTTAAGTTATTTTTTTAAGTGTTGCATTCAATTACATTCTAACAAATATCGGCGTAATAGTAAATTTTTATTGTAAAAACGGCATGTTTTTATTTATGCTAGGTCATAAGTGATTTGAAGAAGAAAAAAATAATAAAACCGAATCCAAATATAACAAAAAAAAAATATTAGAAATCTTAAAAGCGAGTGTCTTATTGACCGACACGACCCAGCTATAACACCAATAGGAATAATACCAATAATACCTCGGTACCAAAAGGGGGCAGTTTAACCTTTGCTGTTGTTTTTTTCCGGCGAGGAACATGGTGGGTTAAGGCGGAAACTACGAGTTGGAAGAGCGGGAGAGTTGTTCACATCAGGGGGTGAGTCATAATTTACTATTAGTTTATTTACATGTATGAATGATTATGGGTAGTATGTAGTTGTATGAGTGTGTGATTATGGATGTGTGAATGGGAATAGCCCTATATGTAGGACTGAATCGGCATTTGGGCAATCAAAAAAAAAAACTTATTATCAAATGATTATTTAATACTTGTTTTGTGGTAATGCAATTAGTTGATTTTCAATATAAACATAATATAAATCAACCAGACATCCCAAATTGATATAATGTATATTGTACGCATTAAAGTTATAGTCGATAGATATGTAACTTAAGATACTTTGTCGTATTAAATTATTTTTTTTTTGGTGATTGGATTGTTCTAGAATAGAAATAAATTAAAGTGTTTTATTGAATTTTATTTGGCAGACTAAGGAGGCTACCTTAATCTGAGAATTGTTTGATAATACAATATAGTATTCAAACAGAACACAACGATTGGTATATCAATATAATTCTGTATTATCACTAAAAAGAAGAACAAAAATCCTAGGAATGATTGCACCATCACTGCAAAATCTACCTTTTTGATAACTTTGATCTCATCTGCAGTTATTTAGCGTTAAGTGATGTACATAAACTAATGCTTCCCCGTAAATTGTTTTTTTAGTTACTTTCATAACATTATAGGATATGATAAAATCAAGATTAGAGTAAACCGCCTTGATTGCCACGCTACTTCAGTTTCCACTAAGTTATAACAATTACGGAAAGGTGAAATGAAGTTCGTAACACTGGAGTTATTTGAAATTAAAATTGCAGAGATATTGAAAGAATTTTGGGCTAAATTTGGATCTCGCATAATAAGCTTCACACATGAATCTGACGACTCTGATAATTTGCGTATTTCGGCAATCGTACAAAAATTTGCCTATCTACACGATGTTCGTATGCTTAAATTAGAATCAGTTTAAATCAACTTTGTTAAAACAAAAATAAAGAATTTGGGGTAGCAAACAATTACGAAAACATGTGTTGTAAACAAAAAAAAATATAAACACAATAACTTGACTGAATTGGATATGTATCAACCACGTTGCGATATGATACAATTGTGTCTTGAACACTTGCTTAATCAAGTGACCTCAATAAAAGCTCTTAGTTTAACCGATTTCAATACTGAAGATATCGTATGGATGATGGTGTGTGTCTTTTTGCTTGTGTGTGTGTGTGAGTGTGAGTGTGCATGTGAGAGTGTAGGAAGTACGAGAGCGTGTGCATGTGTGAAAATCATGGGGTTGGAGGTGGTGATGGTGGTTCGTTCGTACACGGGGTCACCAGAGTCTGTTTAGTTCACTTACCTATTTTTCCACATCTGTTCTTATCTCATACGCGTACGAATTCAGTTATTTGTGCTGGAGCAGCAGGTATTCTTCCCTCGACCCCATAGGCTGCAGCTAGTCTGGGGCTAAAAATAATCTCGCTAGGTACGCGGCCTGCTATGTCACTTCGTTGTTAACCAACAAAGCATTGCTTCATTACATCTCTTAATAAATACAATTATGATTTATGAGTATATGACACTTTTATAAATTTAAAATTAAAAACGTATTAATTTTTCTATCATTCCAAATTCATTTAAAGATTTTCAATCGATTAGGGTCGGAGCTAATTGAGGAAAGAAAACATAAAGAAAAACAAAAACTGGTACGGTGTAAAATTCTAAAATATATTTTTAAGGAATACTGAAGTGGACCCCTTTCATAGCTCTATAAAAATGTATTTTCTCAAACGCCTCACATCGTAGCCCTGTAAAGCAAACGAAAACAACTTTATTTATTTTTTCACCCGTCATCTTGTGAGGATATGTTATTTTTATACGCACATCAAATTTTAGGTTCATAGGATTTATGGTTTACGAGATACAATGGGAAAAACATGTTGTACTCTCACCAATAGGGTTGGTTATAAAAAACGAACGAATACTTTTATATATACGTATATTTGCTCGCCACAAATACTGTGGCTGAAGTTTCAAATAAGCTGGTGCTTAAGAGACAGGGTATTGTCAATAAAATTTACATATTTTGTCAAGGTTTCATCAGCGGTGATTTATGAATGAAAACTGTAGTGTTGAGACAAACTTAAAAAAATTGGTGGAACCTTAATTATTGAAGTATCAAATAAACATTTTTTCGGGAGACAATAACAAAAAAACATAAAGGAGCTGAAATCTCAAGGCTCTGAGATATTAAGACTTCGGTCTGGGTTAAGGATTTGGATATACTTTTCGATAAAACACTTTTATGAGGACATTGTTTTTAGTTTTGGTCAGCGATGATATACATTAGCGCTTCGAGAAAATAATACAAAATCAAAATTCATATATCTTTCAAAATTCCAAAAATATTGTAAAATTTATATAAACTCAAAAATTCAAACTTTTTCCAAAATTCTAAAAATATTCCAAAAATTCTTACAAAATCAAAACTAAAAACTTTTTTCAAAATTCCAAAAATATTTCAAAAACTATAACAAACTCAAAAATTTCCATGTCCAATTTCATGTAAAATTACATTTACGTCGTACCAACGACTAAATTTTTTTTTTTCAAAAAATTAACTAAAAAAATAAGTGAAATTATTTTTTGACACACTTGACAATATTTTTTTGACAAACTTATAATGCAATAAAATTCTCAATAATAATAATTTCATGTTCATTGCATTTCATATCACACAAATAACTAATTTTATTTTTTTCTAAAAAAATAAATGAAAATCATTCTTTTGACACACTTGACATTATTTTTATGACAATTGGGAAACCAAATATATGAAAATAAATCTTTGGACATTCTTAACGATTTGTTTTGACATACTTCTAAAACAATAATCAAGATCATGGTCTTACATACGGATGTCAATCATCCAGATTTCTACAGATTCAAATTTACTACTCATTGTCACTGAAAATAAACGTTTTTTAAGCCAAAAATATGAAAATTTGCTATTTTTGACACCCTTCCGGTACAGTTATCAAACACATCGTCTTTTTTGCCCATTGAGTATATCTATTTTTGGAGAAAAAAACATTTGGAAATCCTTTTAGGGGTTTTCTAGATTTCGTAGGTAACGACGGTCAGCCGGTCGGCAGACAGACATACATTTTGTTTTTGGTTTTTTAGAATCAGTAGGTCCTAAAACGTCGAGAAATGCCAAAAAAGTGAGGTAAGAATTTTACTTTTGGCTCATGAATGTAATACTATTTTTCTATATCAATTCCACTCCCGTTGCTCTCATGTGTTTTGTATACCTTGCAATTAATTTCAAAAATCAAGAAACACAACCTTCAAATTTATATCACCTAACCCATCTCATCCTTCAAACAAAACGTGCACAACTATAATCTACTTAAAATTAAAATTATTATAGCTTCCATTTAAATTTAGTTCAATTGAAATTGAAATTAAAACAATAAATAAATAAACATTTGTATGTACTTGTTTGCGGTGTACCTTCTCGATTTAGTAAGTTATGCACAAACATTTGCACATTTTGTTTGATTTGATGAAATAATCAATGTATCACTCCACTATACGTGAAACTTTTACTAATCAATTAAATATAATTCAATTAATTTTTGTGTTATATATCTGTATTTTTAGAATTATTATTATTACTTTTATTATAATTATAATAATAACAGAAAACATGAAATTTATTTTTAGACTTGATTGTGCTGACTACTGTAAATAGTTATTGTAGCTATTTTTACAAAAATTCATTTTTTGATTGGTGCTTCTAACAATTAGCTATGTATGGGATAAAATTAGCTATGACGTAATTGTTGCTTTATTTGTTTTTTGTAGTTATCTTCTTCAGAAATGTAAACGATGGAGTTAATCCACAACAATAAACAAAAAATCTCCATTAAGTTTTATTGTACCAACTGTAACTCAAAAAATTTAATTTATATTATCCAATTTTGTTTATTTTATTACACCAAACATAATCAATTACAATAAGGTCTGACTTTTAACAATTTATTAAACCAACAAAAATTGTCATGAAATAAAAGTAAATAATTGCGAAGGCGCCTTAAGAACTTTAACGGAAATATCAAGTTAACTCGTAATGTATAATACATTCGATTGATAAAAAATTATATTAATAAACGAAAACATTTGTTAAACGTAGAACAAATCGGTTATTGATCGGAAGTCATGACTGATTAAAAATTATTCGTTCTTAAATATTACTAACGATAATCGTTACTATTACAGCTAACGTTTTATTAATTTATTCAATTATTATATCAACCAATAGAGTTCAATCATATTTTTTTCAAATCAATTGTTGTTGTTGGAATAATAATCCACTTAACAATGTCCCGAAAAATTGATAAAAAATCGTTTTCAGTTTGATCTCTTTTAATCCTTTTTGGTTTTTATATTAACGTTGCGTTGATATGTTACCGATATCACGTGGATTTATGATTTTTTTTTAGTTTTAAATAATGAAAAAAATTAATTTACGTTTTCATAACATGAACTTCAAAGTACTTAATGTTGAAGCTCGAATGTTTTTAAATATGTTTGTTGAAGATTAAAGAAAACTACATAGTTTATAGTTAGTGGTATACATTTTTAACTTACCTTTACAGAAGACTTATGAACACAACTCTTTTTCTTATCTATATTAATGATTTGTTGGACTCAACGGTTCATCCTATACATAGTTTTGCTGATGATAGCACGCTTCATGCGTCTCATCAAGCACCTAAACTATATACACCCTTAGCGCTTAGTGAGTGTAGGTTAAAATTGATAGATTCCCTTAACACTGATCTTAAAACAATTATGGATTGGGGTATTGCTAACAGTGTTGAATTCAATACAAGCAAAACTCAGGTTTGTCATTTTTCTAGGATAACGACACCCAATCCTTTTCCATTAACGTTTGGCCCCAAAAATCTTTTAGAGAATGAGTCTGTCAGACTTCTAGGAGTTGAGATTGAAAATAATATGAAGTGGAATTCTCATATTTTTAATCTGGCTAAGAATGCTGTTCAAAAGTTAGGATTTTTGGGGCGATGTCGTAAGTTTTTCGATAGCGAACAACTCCTTTTAGTTTATAAATCTTTTATACGTCCCTGCATGGAATACTGTTCTCACATATGGGGTGGAGCTTACTTGAGTAGTCTCAACTGCCTTGATTCTGTACAGCGTAGAGCTATTAAACTCATTGGTAACCCAAGTCTTACTAACGGTCTTGATTCCTTGCAGCACAGAAGAAATGTTGCTGATTTGACTATATTTTATAAATATATTATGGATGAACGAGCTTTTGAAGAGATCAAATCGATTTTGCCTAAATCATCAAACCTTTCGCGTCACACCAGAGCAAACGTAGCAGCGCATCCCTTTACCGTTCAAATAATTAGGTGTAGAACTGTAGCCTTCCAACGTGACTTTTTCAACAGAGTCTCTCATCTTTGGAATGCCTTACCTTCCTGGGTTTTCCCTGATGAATTTAATCCTCAAGGCTTTAAAGTTAACGTTCATAAATTTCTCAGAGAATCTTAATTTGCATTCCATTCTTATCCCTAGTTGGCATGGTATCTTCGGATATTCAGAGACGTTAATTTATAATTTATTATAATTAACACTAAACATGCCTAACTTTGAATAAAAAAAAAAAAAAAAAAAAAAACAGCTGACAAGTGTACACCAGAGTTGTTTGCTCGTACACGATATAGTACCCTAATGGAGAATCTAAAATTGACATTAACCTTCTTCAAGAGATTTATATTTGTTTCTGAGAATTGTTAAACCTTATGTCGGTATCGGTCAGATTCAGTTAATAGTCTGATTTAGGAGAAAACAAATTGAAGAATGTTCCATCAATCACGCAACAAGAAGAATTGGAGTGATTTGTTTAGTTTGACCCAAAAATCCTCACAGTCCATGATGTAATTGCCAACTTTGCATTGAAAGTAGAATTTTCGTTCGTTTAATTGAAAACTTTATAAAAATGTAACATCGATATTTGAAGGAAACAGAATTGTTCGAAAAAATGCAAACCCTTTGCTTTTTTTCTAAAAGGCCAACAACAACTACAAACACCACCAATCCACCGGTCAGTTTTTCATCTCAACATCGTGAACCGAAAAAAATTACCAGTTTTGTAGTATAACATGTTTTGCATTAATTTTAGTGACAATTCAACTCACTAAATAAAGTTTCGATGAGGGCCAATAAAAACGCTTCATTTACTATTTTTTAACAAATCAAAATGAATTACGAAAAAATGTAAACGAATATACGAAATGCATTACGAATGCAAACGAAATAATGTTACTATTTCTGTTCGTTAAATTGTCTGCTAAATACAACTCGTCATCAAATTATTAAACGATTATTTTTCAACATTACCACTCATGCCATTTGAGGTTAAAAACCTCAAATGACATTCGTAATAATGATTATGAAAAATAATCGACTATTATTTGACGACTCGTGATATTATATATGAAGATATTTTTGCATTGAATTTTCTTGACAGTGCCATTGTGTGAATTCATAGGATGTGTAAAACTTCTATTATAGTCAATATTCCAAGTCACGAGTGAACAGTAATTACTGATTGCTTTCAATCAATGCGAAAATCAACGATCGACACTTGGTCAATTATTGTCATATATGCACGCTTGGATATTTTCCAACATTTGGGGGAATTTTATTTATTCGGACGCTCACAAAACAGCGAAGGATTCAGGATTCAGCTCACGAAAGCTCAGCTCACGAAGGATTCAGCTCACGAAACATTTGAAGGATTCCTTTAACGTTAAAATCATTTAGTAATTTTTCTTCCAGTTGTTGAAGTTTTTCTAAACATTCAGTGCAATGAATGTAGTATGACAATCTTCTGTTAATTCACCCCATGAAACAAAGTCGATTAATTTTTTATAATTCTGGAAAGCAGCATCAGTAAAGCAAGACATCTTAGAGTGTTGAATCATTAGTTTCATATTTTGATATATGGTACACACTAGGGTGGGGCGATTTGTATGGAAGGGAAAAAATCTTCATGGGCCCCTCGCGATTCTGATTCCTGGAGTTGTTCTGAGCAAAAAAGTCCACTAGACCATATGTCTACGGTGAAAATCGAGCTTGCGAATTTTTGTTTGAAGTTTTTTTGTCAATTTATATTTTGTGAAAACTTGCAAATTGTCTTAGGCTCATATCTCGTAAACCATTTAGAATTTTTGTATAAATAAATAAGTAAATTGTAACTCTTGACCTCAGCTACAAATTTTCTGAATAAACAAACCGAAAGAAATCACATCTTCATGACCAAAATCACGAAAATGCCAAAAAGTTGCCATTTTTTACACGGTTTTTCACCGTTTTGAGGCCATAGCAGCTAAACCGCAGAAAATTAAAACTAATAATCTGCTAAAAAATTGTAGCCAATTAAATATTTAACAATTTTTTATGATATACTAACCAAATCTGAACATTTCTTCATGCAGTTTTTGTCCTGCAAAAGTGAAAATTTATCGCGAAAATACTGAAAAATTACCATTTTTGGTTGTTTATAATTTAAACTCATCAAAAACTTTCTGTTTGTTATTTTACTTCGGTCTAAGACCTAAGTATTACATTCATGAGCTTAAAGTGAAATTCTTACCACCACCATTTTATTTTTTGGAAAAAATAAAATTAATTGTTTGTTTGAAATGAAATATTATTATTATTATAGAGAACTATGGCATTATAAGTTTGTCAAAAAAATGTTGTCAGTGTGTCAAAAGAAACATTTTCATTTAATTTTTTAGCCAATATTTTGGAAAAAAAAATGTAGCTCTTTTTATGACGTAAACGTAATTGAAAATGAAATTGGACATGGAAAGTTTTTAATTTGTTATAGTTTTTGAAATTTATTTTGGAATTTTAAAAAAAGTTTGTATTATTGATTTTTTAATAATTTTTGCAAAATTTTTGCAGGTCTATATTTAAAAAAATTCTACTTGAAGCCGTATTTTTCATTTATCAAAGGCTATCTATAAACTAAAAATAAACCAAATTAAAAAGGGTCGAGTCA
The DNA here is from genome assembly GCA_963693315.1 of Diogma glabrata. Taxonomy (NCBI): domain Eukaryota; kingdom Metazoa; phylum Arthropoda; class Insecta; order Diptera; family Cylindrotomidae; genus Diogma; species Diogma glabrata. Next base: position 448,148,879 of record OY856186.1, on the reverse strand, counting down.
AAATGTCGCAAAATTTTGCTGAACTTGACTGAAATTGCTTTTTAAAAAGTTCATTTAATAATAAAACATTTGATATTTAACATAAAAAAAAAATCTGAATCTAAAAATCGCCATTTTTATAATTTTCCTTCAGAACAAAAAAAACTGATTCCCGAAAGTCATATGCACAACGAATTTTATCTCTAAAACAAAAAATGATGCTAGTCCTAAACTTTCACAAGTTGTTAGATATAAAGGCTATGCCATCTTTTTTTCAATTACACCGTTTTTTTCTTATGTTATACCGCTAAAAATTATTTCAAAAAATTAACAGTGTACATTTTTAAAAACTTTGTTCTAATACCTATTCAACGACATATCATTTATGAAAATCGATTCAGTAGTTTTTCTACAATCGCATCACAAAATAACAAAAATTGAGGGGCACCCTGTGAAGACCCCTGGTCGAAAAAAAAAATTCTAAGAGAACTTGTATTTTTTATTTATGAAAGACTATCTATAAACAAAAAATAATCAAAATTAAAAGGGGTCAAGTCAAAACGTTGTTGAATCTTCGTGAGATTGCTCATATATTTTTAAAATTTTGAAAAAAGCAATTTTTAATTTTGTAAGAATTTTTGGAATATTTTTTGAATTTTGAAAAAAAAATGGAATTTTTGAATTTTATATATATATTTTCAGAATTTTGAAAAAGTCAATTTTTGATTTTGTAAGAATTTTTGGAATATTTTTAGAATTTTAAATTTTTGATCTTATTATAATTTTTGGAATTTTGAAAAAAGTTACAATTTTTTTGATTTTGTTTTAATTTTTGCAATATTTTTAGAATTTTGGAAAAAGTTTGAATTTTTGAATTTGCAAGAAGATATTATTAGAATTTAGAAAAAATTTAAATATTTGATTTTATTACAACTTTTGAAATAATTTTGGGATTTTGAAAAAAGTTTGTGTTATTGATTTTGTTATAATTTTTGCAATATTATTTGAATTTTTGAAAAAAGTTTTAATCTTTGCTTTTGTAATATTTTTTGGAATATTTTTAGAATTTTGAAAAAAGTTTGATTTTATTTAATTTTTACAATAGTTTTGGAATTTTGAAAATATGAATTTGTGATTTTGTAATATTTTCTCGAAACACTAATTATAAAATTTATTATATTTATTATAAAATTTATAGTATTTATTATAACTATAATTATAATAATTATAATGTATAATATTTATTATAAAAGTAAAAAAAAGTGCAAAAACAATATATTTTAATCAAATTCTATGTTAGTTGACGGTTATGCAGTTGATGTTCGCTTCAGGGACTTCCATTGAAATTGACGGTTATGATGTTCGCTTCAGGGACCCCTAATATGAAAGTCTGAAAACATAGCCTCAAATACAGTTTTTACCCAGAAATGGTGTCAAAAAATTTAACAAATGTCTGTTTTAGGATTTATTCAGAATCTAGATTTTTTGGCATTAACGTGTTTTTGGTCATGAAGATGTGATTTTTTTCGGTTTGTTTATTCAGCAAATTTGTAGCTGAGGTCAAGAACTACAATTTACTAATTTTATTCATACTAAAATTCCAAATGGTTTACGAGATATGAGCCTAAGAATATTTGCAAGTTTTCACAAAACATAAATTGCGACAAAAAAACTTCAAACAAAAATTCGCAAGCTCGATTTTCACCGTAGACATATGGTCTAGTGGACTTTTTTGCTCAGAACAACTCCAGGAATAAGAATCGCGAGGGGCCCATGAAGATTTTTAAATCGCCCCACTCTAGTACACACGCACACATTATGAACTCCTTGAGATAATTTTATACATTCTTGTGGTCGAAGGAACGTGAATTTAGTAAATCCTATTTGTACATCAGGAAACTTATTTTTAAACTCCACATAAGCTTCATTTAATGTACATAGTAATAAGCGATTTTCTGGATTTATGCTGAAATTGCTCATATTTTCTGTATGGTACATACATAATTTTTATAATATTTTAAAAAGTTCATTTAATAATAAAATATTTGATATTTAACATAAAAAAAACCTCTTAGTTTATAACACCATTTTTATAATTTTCCTTCAGAACAAAACAAACTGATTCCCGACAGTCATATGCACAACGAATTTTATGTCTAAAACAAAAAATAATGCTTGTCCTAAACTTTCAAAAGTTGTTAGATATAACATAAGCTTCAATTTAGTTTTAAAAAAAAAGGTGTAGCGCCATCTTTTCTTTAATTACACCGATTATTTTCTTATGTTACACCGTTAAAAATTATTTCAAAAAATTAACAGTGTACATTTTTAAAATCTTTGTTCTAATACCTATTCAACGACATATCATTTATGAAAATCGATTCAGTAGTTTTTCTACAATCGCTCGTCAAAATGCGCTCACACCACAAAATAACAAAAAATTGAGGGGATCCCTGGGAAGACCTCTGGTCGAAAAAAAAAAAATTCTAAGAGAACTTGTATTTTTTATTTATGAAAGACTATCTATAAACAAAAAATAATCAAAATTAAAAGGGGTCAAGTCAAAATTTCCCAAAAATTTGCTGAACTTGCGTGAAATTGCTCATATATTTCCCCAAAATAATAAAATATTTTTTCGAAAATTATTAAATCAAAGTAGTTTTTCGAAATAATAGTAATATAATAACTTTAGGCATTGTTATTTCACTTTCAGCATTGTTGGGAAATAGGAAAAAAAGACCTGCTTTATGTACAAGTTTTGAATTGCAAAAGTGAATTTTACGGTTTACTCGTACAAACAATATATTTTTTACAATAACACAAAAACTGTTCATTGCAAAATTCTTAAAAAAAAATTGCAACGATTTCTAAATTAGATGCTCTTTTAAATGACACCCCACTCGCTTAGGTCAAAAAAGGTTTTTTTTACCTGCTCCACCCCCGTCCCCTAAACACACGAAAATATAATTATTTGAGACTTCCCTATAGTTTTCGTACAAAATGTACCTAATTTCCTAGCTCTGTGAATTTTTACAAGTTTTTCTGTCAATCATCGTCGAAACGTATGGGGGGGAGGGGATTGGCGGTCTGAATTTTGCACTTTTTTGATCATAACTCAAAAACTGTGCACTGCAAAATTCTAAAAAAAATTGCTATGATTTCTAAATTAGGTGCTCTTTCAAATTGTAACGACGGACTATTTTTAATTTTTACTCTAAAATAATAGTTTTCAAATTCAATAATAATTTTATCGATTTTCATCAATTATAATAAACGTAGACATTTAATTGTACCACTGTACAATTAAAATTTTTTTTGATGATTTAAATAAACACAATTTCAATTAAAAATACAAGTTTTGCATAAATGATTGGTTGTATTAGTGGAAATTGCTTGCTACATGATGGAAAATGAAACAGAGAATCTGGAAGATTGTGTATATAAGCGATCAAATTTGTTTGATCGAGGGTCAGTATAAATTTAAAATCAGTATAAAAATTATATGTAAGTGATTAGTATTCATTTAAATTAAAATAAAATAAAGAAAAAAAAATACTTTTATATTGTAAAGTTAACTATGGAAAGAAAAAATCACAAGAAACTTTATTAGAAATAAAACCAATAAATAAAATTAAATTAAAACAGTTTTGTTTAATGTTTTCTGTGCTTCCAATTCATCGTAGCACATTATGGAATATTTTACTTGGTATTTACTCAAATGATGAAACTAACGAATTTTTTTTATGCAACGAAGTGCCATTTATAATGATCTGTTACATGCAGTTCAGATTATTGGAATCGTTGACGGAAAAAACACAAAAATCAAACATTTTTCCAATGTGGTTATTGGAAAATAAGAAATTACATTTGGGATTTGATATTAACACTGATAGAAATTCTGTAACAGTGACTGAAATTTTATTACAAAATTTTGAAGGATACGAAGAGATAATGATTTCGTTGAAACTTGCTGGATAGAAAACGAGAAAACTAGTGGAAGATGGTAATCATCTTAATTGATTTCTAGCCGATCAACATTCAACATTAAGTGATGTAAGCCTTTTGAGTTTTAACTTGTGTAATTTTTGTTGATTTATTTTTATACTGATAAATTATTTTTCATGTTAGCCAATTAATAGTTTTATTAAATTATTCATTCTGTGATATGATAAGAGATCTGCAGGCCTAAATTAGTTTGTCGTAGATTCAGTTTTAATATATTTTTATGTTCTCAGGTGTAATAATGCAATATAATTTCGTATAAAGCCCAAATCAGTTCAAAATGATGGGGTCAAAAGGGGCCTAGGTCAAAAAAGGTTTTTTTACCCTTTCTACCCGCGTCCTCTAAACACACGGAAATATAATTATTTGAAACTTCCCTACAGTTTTCGTACAAATTTTACCTAATTTCCTAGCTCTGTGAATTGAAGAAAACGTCTTTATTCTAAATTATACAAAAAATGGTGACGTGTAAAATTCGAAAATAAATTGCTAAGGAATAATGAAATGATGCCCTTTCATATGATATACTACTTGAATCTAAAAAAAAAATGTATTTTCTCAAAGGTCTCATATCGTAACCCTGTAAACCAAACGAAAACAACTTTAGTTTTATTTGTATCTGTTATCTTATGTGGATAGGTTAGTTTTATATGCACCTTAAATTTCAGGTCCATAGCATTTATAGTTTACGAGATAATCGATATGATGTGAAAAACTCGTTTTACTCGCACCAAGTGTTCCGTATAAAAAACGGAACCCTAAAAAATAAATCGGAACATATTTGTTTGTGTGTCAAAATGTCAAAAAATTCCTATTTTTTTGTTGTTTCGGCTCTATTTTTGATGATGAATGATAGACCGATTAGATAGAATGATTTGATGATGAATATTAGACCAATTGGCTACAATCAATTCCTTCAGCAATTCACTCGATTGGAAAGCAGCTTTTAAAATCAAATCGGCTGTCTTAGACAAAATTATGTCAATATGTGATTTCATAGTTTTACTTAACAAATTTTAATTTTGGCATAGTGGTATACCGGTTTGCCTGATTTCAAATCGCAGTACCAGTATTGAAATGTTGGTCCGGTATTGAATGCTCTACTATGGACTCCTCCAAATTTTATTCGCAAGCTAAAATTTTTTATTATCCAATTTGTTCTAACTCCTGAAATTTTAATTTGTTTTTGTTTTTATTTGTTAGAGACGATTATTAATGTCCCCTAACTTAGCCCCACCATTTCAGAAAATGGGAAAAGCAAAGATTTTGCTGTATTGTGCTAAATGTGCTTCTCAGAAAGAATGCCATATCAACAATGAAAAAAGTTGGCTCGCTGAAATGATTTTTCGAGCAGGAGCTAGCCCCGCCATTTTGGAAAAAATGAATATCAAAAGCTGCGCTTTATGGTGCTAAGGACTAAGGTTGTTTTGAGTTGTGCTAGGAAAAAAAATCGTACCACCAACGGAATAATTTAAATACGCTAAAACGATTTTGGAGTTGAAGTTATCCCCGCTATTTTGAGGAAAATGAAAAACAAAGGTTGTGCTGTATTGTGCTCTGGTTGTGCTACTGGAACAAAAATATCATATCCCTAACAGAATAGTTTTATAACGCTAACATCATTTTTTTTGAGTAGAAGTTAGCCTCGCCATTTTACCTGAAATAAAATAGAAGGGTTGTGCTGTATTGCGCCACGGTTGTGCTGGATGTGCTACTCCGAATCAACTGCATATCACCAGTAAAAAAATGAAGATTGGAACGCTAAAACAATTTGTCGAGCAGAAGGTACCCCCACTATTTTGGAATTTTTTGAGATTTGTTTTGGATTAGCTGCTTAGAAAGAGATTATATATAACCAATGTGAAATATTTTTACGCTAACATAATTTTTTTTGTTATAGGAAACACTGTTAGCATTAATTTATTAGGACTAACAATATAAGTGACATCTGGTGTCCGATAGCATAAATGAATCTTGCATGTGTAAAATAAAGGAATCACCAAAATAAATGAAAATAAAAAATGTCTGAATGACTGAATATTATTTTATTTAAAAGTTCATGTTGATATACAAAAGACATCTTTTTTTTACTGTCGTTTGTTTTGGTGATTCCCTGATTTTACATAAACAACACATAAAAGATTCATTTATGCCATCAGACACCAGATGTTACTTATATTATTAGTCCTAATAAATTAATACTAACACTGATTCCTACAAGAAAAAATTGATGGTAGCGTAAAAATAATTCACATTGGTTATATAAATCTCTTTCTTAGCAGCTAATCCAAAAAAATCACAAAAAATTCCTAAAGTGGCGGGGCTACCTTCTGCTTAGTCTTCTGCTCGAAAAATCGTTTCAGCGCGTCAACTATTATTCATTGTTGATATGGGATTCTTTTTGAGTAGCACATCCAGCACAACCTTTCTTTTGACAAAATGGCTGGGCTAACTGCTTCTCAAAAAATCGTTTTAGCGTGTTTAAATTAATCCGTCGGTGGTACGAATTTTTTTTAATTAGCAAAATCAGCCCAACTTTAGCACACTACAACACACGTTTTATTTTTCATTTTTTCCAAAATGGCGATGATAACTTCTACTAGAAAAAATGATTTTAACGTTAAACAATTTTCCCATTAGGGATATTAACATTACTCGAGCACAATTCAGGACACTATTTGTTTTTCTTTTTATTTCAAAATCTCGGGGCTAGCTTCTGCTCGAAAAAACGTTACAGCGAGCCAACTTGTTTTCATTGGTGATATGGCATTCCTTCTGAGTAGCACATACAGCACAACTGTGCACAATACAGCACAATCCTTGTTTTGATTTTTTTCCAAAATAGCAGGGCTAATATAAGAACTGAATCTAAAAAAATTATGGTGCAAATTATGAAAATTTTTTGCAACCCATATAATTTTCGACCGATCTAGTTTCGAACCAATGAGAAAATTTTAAACTTTAAAAAAGTTTATCATTCTCATCAGGGCTAGCCGACTAGATAAACTACCAAAAAATGTCAACGTTAATTATAAACCAAAAGTTAGGTAACAACTCTAGCGAAGTATAAAAACAAAAAATTTACACAAACATATATTTAATAGATTCAGGTTTAGTCATTTAATATCTCTGGTGATCACTGTTTTGTTATACTCTATGTCTAGAGTAGTATTGAATAACAAACTCATATCGGTGAGAAGAAGATGACTAGTCCTCCCTTGTGTCTATTGACAAATAATCACATTTTTTGTTTTTATACTTCGCTAGAACATCTCAACCTAATTTTTGGTTTATATTTAACGTTGACATTTTTTGGTAGTTTATCTAGTCGGCTAGTCCTGATGAGAATGATAAACTTTTTTAGAGTTTAAAATTTTCTTATTGGCCTTGAAACTAGATCGGTCGAAAGTTGTATGGATTGCAAAAAATTTTCATAATTTGCACCTTAATTTTTTAGATTCAGTTCTTATATTATTCTTGATGGGATATTTTCCATCGGGGTGATGTTATATCATAAATAATTTGCTGAATTAATTGTTGATTATATGTCAATAGACACAAGGAAGACTAGTCATCTTCTTCTCACCGATATGAGTTTGTTATTCAATACTAGTATGTCTAGAGTATAACAAAACAGTGATCACCAGAGAAATTAATTGACTAAACCTGAATCTTTTAAATATATGTTTATGTAAATTTTTTGTTTTTCAAAAATTCAAACTTTTTCTAAAACTAAAAATATTGCAAAAATTATAACAGTATCAAAAATTGAAAGTTTTTCCAAAATTACAAAAATTATAATAAAATCAAAAATTTAAAATTTTTCAAAATTCTAAAAATATTCCAAAAATTCTTACAAAATCAAAAATTGAAACTTTTTCCAAAATTCTAAAAATATCGCAAAAATTATTACAAAATAAAAAATACATACTTTTTTCAAAATTCCAAAAATATTTCAAAAACTATAACAAATTCAAAAATTTCCATGTCACATTTACGTCATTGTAATGAAGAGGTTTCTCATTGGCGAACCAATGAGAATGGCATAGCAGGATGCGTACCTAGAGTAATTTAACGCCGTAACGGCTAAAGATCAGTCCTCGTGGATTTGATGGAGTAATACCTGCTGCTTCAACACAAATGCAGAAATGTACGCAATTTACGAAAATATACAGAAATGGAAAAGAGATACAAGTGAAAACAGGAGACTCTGGTGACCCCTTTTGCGAAAGAACCACGATCAGCGCGTCCAACCCACACAATCATTCCCAGACGCCCAAACACTCACGCTTCATACATGCTAACCTTCACCCACACATTCAGACTGCGAAGCAAGACAATTACGCTCTAAGACCCACAGCCAGTACCGCAACTGGTTGTAATCAAACATACGTTGCATTGCTGTCATCTGATCCATATGATACAGCTTGCACACCACTGCCATTGCTGGTACACCGAGAATCAACTCTTCGAGCACGGGAGAGCGTCACACGTTATATTGAAAGTCTTTATTAATTATTTCCCTTTTTCTTTATTAATAACATTTTCAAAAATTTATAAAATCATACGTAATTCCCAAAAAAAATATTTACAGCTCAAAAAAAAAGGTTATAATTTTATTTGTAAATTAAATAAACATGTCCAAACCAATTTGTTTCAATACCTGTAGTTTACAGCTGGTTAATGTATAATATGGTTAATAAACATAAAACATGACAAGGATTTGTTTTTTTTTTGGTTTGTATTACAGGTAAGAATGTAAGGTAAGAATGATTTTTGATTTACTTAAAAATATAAATTCATAAATTTAGGTAATATAATAAAAGAAAAGGTATTTGGAATACTAAGTACTACCTCGGAGCAAAAATATTTTGATTATAATCATTTATAAATTAGACTGAAGGTGTCTCGCTACACGCATCGCCAGCTCACACACACACACGCATCGACAAGCAAGCCCCCCATTCAATCACTTGTACACCCTTTCACACGCATTCACACTTCACACGCATTCACACTTTGACACACAAACCAAGTTCACTCACCCCATGGTTAATCCTCCAGGCTTCAAAGTCCCACGGCCTTAGCCCTCCATCAGCGATGAATAATCCAACAGGTAAAGTATTACGAATAAAATTGCATAGATAATACTGGATAGATAATACAAATTCGGTTGTAATAACACAAGAAAATTGTATATCAATATTGAGTTGAACCTCAGTTGTAATCACACCAAAACTGGATATCACTATTGCGTTGAAATATGATAGTAATAACCAAAGTTTTGTATAAATGTTGCGTTGAAATAAATCAGGTAATTGTAGTAATAAATAACATAAATTTTGACTAAATGTTGCCGTTGAAATGTGTATAATATGCAGCAGTAGTAGCAAAAATTTGATACAAATGTTGCGTTGAAAATACCCATAGGTATTCCAGATCCCACTCCTTCGTCCCCTTTTAAATTACCACTTCATTCGACCACCTCCATTATTAAAGTTCAGAATATTTTTCGCCAACGTGGATGTCGTGATGAAGTGAGGTAGATTTATTTAGATTTATTTTATATGGACGTTACGCTTCAGCACAAAACACAACCATCAATGTACTTTCCCCTTTTTTTTATTAGACAAGGCGATGTTCAAAACAGTTATTTCTTATTTAACAAAGCATTAATTTTAATTTTATCACCAATCACGTCCAGTTTTATTTTCTGAACAAGCTCGAATTTTAATGATATCACTCAACCAGCAATAGTTTACAGTTCCTTTTTATTATCATTAATCTAGAAATTAAGTTACTAATACTACTATACGAACATGAATTGACAATTTTTACTAAACAATTTTCACTTAAAATTTTACTATGACACGGTTACGTGTCTTACCATTACGGTTTTTCTCTGAACAAACTTCAGGTTAAACTTCTACAAGAATATACAGTTCTTTCACATTTAATCTAGCATTAAACTGCTTTTTATATAAAACATGCATGAATTTACCTTTATTTTATTTCTACATTAGGCATTAAGATGAAATGTTATCCTCTATACCGGACTTTATTGCAATTTGATTACTAAATATGGCTTTCCGCTAAATCTGCCGTTAGCCAAACCTTCGAAGATCAATTCTCATTTATGTTCTATTCATTTAGTATTCACGACAGAACTTTTCCACAATTACGAAAACTAATACACCAATAACTTTCACTGAATTATATCAAGCAAGACACTGATTAAATTGGAATTATAAACAAAAACATCAAATAAAAAAATAAAAAATCCCTACTTCGCGCGGATAATTACAACTTCACAATCCATATGTCAAACTAAGAATTCCAATCAGAATAAATAAATCGACTAAGAGAGACAAAATCGTATATTCATCTCTTTTATACTGATTTAATATCGAAAATATCGCTACCAATTTCGTAGTAGGGGAAATAGCAAGATAATGTTATGTTAATAAATGTTAGTACATTTTCCGTTTTAACAAAAAATCTGTTTATTATTTTGTAATACACAATATTGTAAGATGATTTCACGAAATAAGCCATTTCCAACGCATCGGGTAGAAACATGAACATATTAGAATGGATCAAACGTAAGTTCAAACGACTTTATGATGTTTGGGTATTATGAAATAATAGCTTACAACAATATTACAGTAAAATTTAGATCCATAACGGAAAGTGAAGTTGTTAATAATAACTATATAAGAAATATAATATCTTGTTAAAGACAATGACAAAACTGATGGTAGAATAATAGTTTTTAAATATTGAGACGTTTGGACAAATATGCACAGCTGTTTGAGGTTTAAAAACATTTCAGAGCAACTACGGTTAAGGTCCGGAGAATTCAAATTTTGGTAGTACGGTGAAATAATGCTGGTGAAAACGCAGTATGAACCAATATTAGGGGATTGCAAACTAAAATATTATGGTTAATGGGGTTTTTATAGAAAGAAACAATGTGTAACGGAAACTATATGAAACCATAACTATAGACTATGGACGAATGAGAAATGATGTAAACTATGCATGATAGGTAAAATTGTGAGGAGTAAAGAAAGGGAAATTACATGACTCTATGACTATACTACACTACGTATCATACTCCAGTCTACATAACATCATACAACAGCAAAATTTTTTTTTCCAAAAAATTGGCTAAAAAAATATATGAAATCATGTCTAGAGTATATGGAATAATATGGAATTTTGAAAAAGTTTGTATTTGTGATTTTGTAAGAATTTTTGGAATATTTTTATTTTTGATTTTATTATAATTTTTGGAATTTTGAAAAAAGTTTCAATTTTTGATTTTGTTATAAAGTTTGATTTTATTTAATTTTTACAATATTTTTGGAATTTTGAAAGAAATATGAATTTCTGATTTTGTAATATTTTCTCGAAACGCTAAATCGAGATCATCTTTTCTCTAAATTATATTAATTTATGATCATGTTATGATTTTCCGGCAACGTGTTAGTTTTGTAATAAATTTCTAAACAGAGATAAAAAATACATGTACTTTGACAAAGAGGTATTTCTGATATACATCGCTGCCGAAAACTAAAAACAATGTCCTCATAAAAGTTTTATACCGAAAACTATATCAAAATCCCAAAAATCCCAAAATCGAAGTCTTGATATCTCAAAGCTTGAGATTTCAGCCTCTTCATATTATGCTGGTTGAGTTTCACCAGACAAACTAATTTAATCAGTTATTATTTTATATGACAAACTGTGGTGTTGATAGTTATTATTGTTTTGAATACTCTGCAGTGGCGTAGCTAGCATGGGTGACACCCGGGGCGGATATTGTGGTGTCACCCCAAAAATAAAAACTGTCAATAATAATAAAAAGCCGATAAACGTAATTTATAATTTTTTTTAATTAATACAAATGAGCATTATTATTATAAGCCTGCAAGTAATTTTTAACTAATTTTAATTTGCTGAAACTCCTCTCACACGAAGCCACTAATACGCAAATAGTCATAAATAACTTTAGTGCGACCGTAAGATTCGGAAGAAATTCTAAAAAATCCCATTCTACGATGAATTTCAAAAAGTCTAGGTACACCCAGTTAGAAACTGTAACATTGGCCGCTTTTAAATGCCTCCTCACCCTTTGTATCTCTATGAGGAGTTCTGTTGCCAATACCGCATCATCAAAACCAGTAAATTTTGATACCAATAATTTTAACTCTTCACTGTTCGCCAAAAGCTAAGTGTTTGTCTGCACAACCTCGAACAATGAAGCTAAATCTTGAACTGACTTCAGTCTAGTTCGGAGTTCAACACTGAATCGGTCAAGACATTCCAACATGTCCTTTTTAAGTTGAGCTCTCAGTGTCAGTCCAACATCAGGTGCAAACTCACCACCCGTTCGTTTTTTGCGTTTTTATGTCGAATTCGGCTTTCCATTGAAATGTCATAGTCCTCCGATTTTTTCGCAGCAAGATCTATTGCCTCTTCTACAATGAGACTTCGTTATGATTTGACTCTATTTTTGTAGCTAATTGATCAATATTCAAGCCCGTGCTTTGCAATCCAATCTGAGCACAGATATTATTTCTCTTAGAATATCATTCCAAAACAAAAGATAGCAAAGAAACGAAAAATCACATGCTGCATTGATAAGGTTCTGTGCAGCGCCTCTAGTGTCTACATTTTCTTGTTGATCACTTAACTTCTCAATTTCAGCCGCAATCCCATCAAAGTTTTCGGCCAATACTTTTACTGCAGCATAATGAGCACTCCAATGCGCTGTTAAGAGTATTTTAACAGTTGCTTTGTTGTGTTTAGCAAGTACTTTCCAGCGGCTAGTCGAAGCAGAAAAACATGTAAAAATGGCTTCCACTGACGAGTGTTGGCCGTATAAATTAATTGAATGATCTTTGCAGCCCACAAAAATTGCTTTGTTATTTTTTGCTTTAATAATAGCTTGCACTTCTCCATGTGTACTACTCATAACAGCTGCATTATCATAACCTTTGGGAGCGACAATTCATAACATCTATACCATCATTTTCAAGATTTTTACACTGAAAAAAACATGTCCTATTTCCAATCGAAATGCAGTTGTCTCAACCTCACCGTGCCGGCAGATATGGCGAATCGAAATACGAGATTGATTCAACAACCGTACAATGATAAGCCGATGCAGTTGAGACAATCACATGAAATATTTATGTGAAAATAAAATATAGCTCAATTAATCTCAAGCACTTAAATTCTAAAATGAAAAATTCATGATATATAGTGGAGTCATATTAGCATTTTATATTGATTTTAGAGCAAAGTTGAATTTTTTTTTTGTTTAATGTTAAAAACATAAAAGTTAGTGTGCATGTAATTATTTAGCAAATTTGGAGGTCCGGAAGTGCCTCAAAAATGGCAAAAACTGGTTTTTTTGGGTAGGTCGCTTCATTATTTTTGAAATATTTCGGGCTCTAATGATCATAAAAAAAAAAAAAATGAAAAATGTTTGTGACTAAATTTAAAATCCATCTAGGGGGGTTAGGTACTTTTAAAAAGTAACCTAACCTCAAAAAACCGAATCGCATGACTTTTTTTTTTTTTACTAAATTTATGATAAGGGGCGGAAAAATCGTCGAATTTTCATGAAAATTTCAGGAAACATGTATTTCAATAGTCTTAATATGGGATTTAATTTTTATGAAATTTTAATTTTTTCGGCCACAATTGGCATTTTTCGTTAAATTTGGCAAATGGTGCCATTTTATGAGAAGTCATCCAAAATAAATTTTTTTTTTTAATCTGTACTTTTTTCTATTTACTTTAACCTAAGTATAATTAAAATTATGATGCCTTAATTTAAATGCCCATTTTTGGGCATGAACGGTATACGGTATTATTTATGCTATTATCATGTATTTTGCATAAAAGTGAAATATGCAATTCAAATTAATAAAAAATATTTTTTAAAATTATACATAACCTACAAATTTTTTTTTTAAATTATACATAACCTACAAAATTTTTTTTTCTTGCAATGCCCTAAATTGCTTTTGGTAAATAATTCTCTAATTCTCTCTATCTTCTCTATTTTGAAAATGTTCACTTTCTTTTTTTATGATTTCAATGCGAACATTACCAGAGACGAGTATATTCCAATGTGATACATCTCTGAAGTGATTCACCCATGCAAATACTGTCTTCGATAGTAGAAGCATTAGCGGCATTATCACTGTCATTTTCATTATTCCTTTCTAATTCGTCATCATAGGTTATCATTATTAATTCTGTATTGTTGCTGTTGCTTTCTGAAGATGAGCCAATATTCTCTGAAACATTCGTTGCATCAACGTGATAATCAGTTTCTTTTGATGAACCTTGGATATCATCGGGTCTTGTAACATATTTATAAATTTGGTCTTTCTCTGCTGGAACCAACTTTTTCTTTAAAAAGTATGAACTCCTCGTGGCATATTTATTTTTTGGGATATTTGCTAAACGAAATCTAAAAAAATATTTTTAATTATAGAATAGGTATCAGCAAAGCATTAATTCTAAATATATTTGTAGGATACATAATAGGTACATAGTTCATAATAAGTACACTGTGTTAACGACTAAATACACCGCCAAGAAAATTAATTTATTTAAATTTCCTTGTAACAACTTATATTAAATAATATTTGATAAAATGGAATATACAAATCATAGCCTAATATTATAAGGAACTATTTAAAAAAATATAAGTATGAAATCCTAAAAGATATTTTATATAAAGAATTGAAACCAAAATTAAATATCCAATTAGAATCATGCTCAATTATTTACAAAATTGATTGTGATTTTTGTGAAAAATTTTACATCGGGAAAACCGGAAAATGTTTTAAAGACTGATTTAAGGAATACCTGCCTAAGAAGAAAAATAGACAAAATTTAAAGTTTATTTTTGCAAACCATTTACATAGTTAATAACAATAGCTATGCAACTTTAAAAAAAAATTGAAGGCTTTACATTTATGTAGCCAAGGATCTTTAAAAGAATCACTTGATGAGTTTGAAATTTCCAAGGGATTTAAAACCCAACAAAATGTAATTTTAAATGATAAACTTTCATTTAATTCAAATAGATAAATATATAAAACTGAAAACAAACAGTATGAGTATGTATCAACCTACAAAAATTTGCAAAACTGCAGTAATTGCATAACTGCCATTTTATTCCACAGTAATTATTTTTGTGTCCATTGAAAAACGATCTATTTCAATTTATTCTTTGAGTTTCAGGATAAAGGAAAAAAAATTATTTTGAGATCATTTACAAACACGGTAATTTGATTGTTTGTTAGTTTCCTTAGGTGTTTGCAATTAATTTGTTTGAAATGTAAAACATATATTAGGTAGTAAGGTTAAGCGGATATTTTAGAAATAATTTTGGAATAGAGACATTGTAACTCAAGGGTGCCACCCTATCGACAAAGGGTGCCACATTATCCACGTAAACCACTTTTCCTATACATTATTCAGCATATGTGTTTTCAGACCTGGTCATTAAATAATCATGCTTGCATACTAAATAATATATCGTAAAAAACGGTCAATATGGTATCTATAGGAATATTCAAAGCTATTGAGTAATTGTGGTGATGGGATTCAATGCTCAACATGTTGATTCGATTAATATTGTTAAAATTTTATTTCACGTAATAACTCAAAAATTTTAAAAAGTAGAATAGATTCTTTTTGAACCAATAACACATTTATAGGACACATTTATAAGTTATCACAATTTATAAATTAAAATTATATGGATAACCTGGTTAAAATGGTTTCTAAGTGATTTATCGTTGAAAACATGTGATGGTTTGTTTAAGTTTTTTACGTTCGGGTCACCCCAAAACAGTTTCGAAGTGATTTATCATTGAAAACATGTGATGGTTTGTTTAAGTTTTTTACGTTCGGGTGTCACCCCAAAACGGTTTCGAAGTGATTTATCGTTGAAAACATTGTGATGGTTTGTTTAAGTTTTTTACGTTCGGGTCACCCCAAAACGGTTTCGAAGTGATTTATCATTGAAAACATTGTGATGGTTTGTTTAAGTTGTTTACGTTCGGGTGTCACCCCAAAACGGTTTCGAAGTGATTTATCGTTGAAAACATTGTGATGGTTTGTTTAAGTTTTTTACGTTCGGGTGTCACCCCAAAACGGTTTTGAAGTGATTTATCGTTGAAAACATTGTGATGGTTTGTTTATGTTTTTTACGTTCGGGTGTCACCCCAAAACGGTTTCGAAGTGATTTATCATTGAAAACATTGTGATGGTTTGTTTAAGTTTTTTACGTTTGGGTGTCACCCCAAAACGGGTGACACCCGGGGCGGACCACCCCCCCTAGCTACGCCTCTGATACTCTGTATTCTGTATTACTCTGTATTGATCTCATTACTCTGTATCTACATTACTCTGTATTGATTTCAAAATTTCAAACAATTTAGCTCACTTAATAGCGCATTTGAAACGCTTTATACTCGTTGGAGACTACCTTGCAACAAAACAAATTTTGTAGATCGTAGATCAACATTTAATAGAAATATTTTTCAGCCAAAGTTATTCGATGGAACCGGCCTCGAATAGTTTTTGATAAAAATAAATTTGATCTTACAAGTCTTACTGTACGACAAATTAATAAAAAATGAATTACCCAATAAATTAGACATAAAATACAACACTTACGAACTATAAGCAATAAGATTTTTCAAAACAAAAAATTTCTTTTCTTATTAAAAAAAAAGTTTAATATTAAAAGAAATTTATGAAAAAAATTAATTTTTATTGAATATGGTCATTCAATTCAATAATAATATTTTTTAAATTTTTTATGTTGGTTCCTCTTCGAAGATTGTGTGTATTCAGGATATGCACAAATTTGATTTATTTATATGATTTATTTTGGAAGTAATTCATTTTTCTTAAAAATAAAAAAAATTAATCGTAAGAAATTTCCCGTTGCTTGATTTTTTTCTGTTTATGCAAAAATTTATGGAAATGACATAATTTTACAAGAAATTATTTATATTTATTGTGAGGTCTTCCTTATCTTAATACGTTTCGTTTAAATATTAATTTATTTACTGCATTTTTTTTTTGGTTTAAAGAAATTGAATTGAAGATGATTTGTTACAGTTAATAAAAAATTTAACACATTTTGAATCGATTGAACACGCGATGTTAGGGTAAAGTTATTGATCATAATTTAATGTTGATTTGATTGGTTTGATATGCAGAACGGTTTTATGGTGTGATGAAGATCGTTGTCTAATTTCGTTTTTCCTGATTGCTATCTAATTTTATTTGACCTATTTTAATCAATCAAACTTTACATAAAATATGAATTAAAATTAAAATAATCGTAAACAAATGTTAATCACTTACGAACCTTGATAAAAATTACGTTAAGCAAATAATCATAATGTCTTTAATATGAAAGCTAATCAATATTCACCGCGGTACAAAGTAATGCAATTAAATTAAATTAAATTAAATTTTTTCAGTAGTTTGTGGTAACATGATTATATTTTTGTATAAAAACTAGAAGCGATAATTGAAAAAGTATCATTTGCTTTTAGTTAATCGTATCATTAACAAAAATTAAAATATCTGTTCAATATGTTTGCTAAATTTGTCGTAAGTATTTAAAAAAAAATTTTCGTGGTACAATTATACAATTTTGTTTTTACTTTAGATTTTCATAACTGCCGCAATTATGGCATCATCTATTGAAGGTTCAATTATTGCTCCAGTAGCATCAGCCGCTGTTATTGCACCATATGCATCATCGTATAATGCACATACAGTTAATCATGCTATTGCTTCACCTTTAGTTGCTGCTGCTCCAGTTGCTGCATATTCTGCGCTACCAGCTGCATACCCAGCTGCCTACTCAGCTCTTCCAGCAGCTTATTCAGCACTTCCAGCAGCATATTCGGCACTTCCTTTGCCATATCTTTTTAAATAAATTATGTGTTTCAATATATTTATAACTCTTAGGAACCATTTGTACATAAAGCATTTACACATCAACACTTATAAGCCATACAACAAACCACTGTGAAAATTAAATTTAGAAATGAATTAAATATAATTTTTTTTTATGCAATATTAAGAGTTTTTATTTACTTACTACATTGGTTTAGAGGAGCACTAATATACATTTGTATGCAACATGAGGTAGAAGTAGCCATTTGTAAATGCTAGAAAACGACAAAACACAAGAATGAGATTCAATGCAAATCAAATAATTAATATGGTTTGGAAAAAATACAAAGTATGTTCGTTGAAGTTGACAAAGTAAGTAAGGTTTTACTGGTTCATGGTTTACAGCACATTTTATCCCTTTAGATAAGAAGAACCTGCTCAGATAACTATCATATGGTTATAATGTGGAATTTAATATTTTAGGTTGAGAAAATAGGTGATTTTGAACAACTATATCCTAATTGTGTCGAAACTACGTCGATTCAAACTGTTTGTTTATGCTGCGATTTGAACGCCTTTGATTTAGAGAATAAAAAGTAAAATAATTTTATATGCATGAATACTTTAATTCTTATCGACTGTTCCCATAACAATTTGTATTTGTCAAATTATTTGATTTATTAAACTAGTAAGTGTTTACAATAGCTACTTCGGTCTGAATTCTTATCACCACTTTTTTTGACATTTCGCTACGTTTAGATTATAATCATTTTTAAAAAAACATGTCCTTTTGTCTGCCGTTTGTCACAGCCGACGAAAACAAGCAAACTTCTGCAGCGATTTCAAAAATTGTTATGTTAATTTTAAAAATAGTTTATGTTAATGGTAAGAGCCGAAAGGACGATGTGTTGGTTAAATGTACAGAAAGTGTGTCAAAAAAATTATAACGAGTAGTGACATTGAATGTGGAAAAATCTTCGGCATTGGTATGTGAGCCTAGAAGCTTGATTTTTGTACTATAAGTGTGTCAAAAAATACCGTCAAGTGTGTCAAAAGAATAATTTTCATTTATTTTGTTTCCCATTTTTGCAAAAAAAATAAAATTATTTATTTGTATGACATGAAATGTAATTGAACATGAAATTGGACATAGAATATGTTTCTTATTCATCCTAATTTAGCAATTGGACAATATCTAGTTGTTCGAGATTCAATGTCGCTTTTAACAAAAATTGTAATAATTAGGTGTTGATATTTCTTAAGTAATTTGTAACGTTGGTCATACGTCTAAATAAGAAAATTCATAGTTTTCAGCCATTTCAAGGGAATTCCATGTCAATCAAAATAAAATACCAAAGAAAAATTTCAAATTCAAATTAAAAAAAAAAAACAATTCAGCAAAATATATTTCCAATTAAGCGAAACACGAAGAAGACAAAAATCACCACTGGTACCATCTTCGTTAAAAAAAATAACAAATGAAAATGAAAATGCTTGTTAGAATTTTTTTTTAAGATAATTCATTCGATGTTTGACTTTCAAACAATAAGAAATAAGTTTTTAAAATTCTTAGTTGATTTGTGAAAGCAAAAAGATCTCAAAAGAAAAAGTAA
Source organism: Diogma glabrata (assembly GCA_963693315.1). Lineage (NCBI taxonomy): Eukaryota > Metazoa > Arthropoda > Insecta > Diptera > Cylindrotomidae > Diogma > Diogma glabrata. Next base: position 448,129,329 of record OY856186.1, on the reverse strand, counting down.
AATAGAAAAATTAATTATAAAATTAACCCAAAATATATTAGGCTGGGGCCGTTACCTTTTTGAGATGAAAAAATTAGTAGCAGGTAACGGCCGGCTGGAATATATAGTTGAGGTCATAAACAATGAAAAAAAAAACTTTCGAACTTGAGATGAAGGGAAGTAGTGAAATGGGGTGATGTGTAAGGGGAGAAAACTGTTTTCCGTTATTTCTAACGAAACGCCTCCTAGAGAAAAGTGTTTCATACAAAAGTTGTAGATAATAAAAAAATCTAAAACTTTAGTGAATAATTTTTCGACATAACCTCAAAGTTTGCGAGAAAATGATGAAAAACCGATTTTTCTGTTTTTTATTTTTTTTCGCGTGAAAATTATTTAATTTTAACGAAACTTTGTGAAAGTACGTAATTATTTGCGCACAATAAGCATGAATTTTTTCAATTATGGAAAATAAATGTTTTTCGAGATTTTACCATTTTTCCGAAAAAACACCCCTATCTTCGGCGAACAACTTTATTGATGTTTTTTTGGATTTTGTTGTTGTACTAGTGCTTATTTTTTTGTCAAGATGTCTACTCTCAAATGGTATATCGTTTTAATGATTTATTGTTATTTAGCAGCTTAAAATTGAGAAAAACCGAAAAAAAAATTTTTCGAATCTCGAACTTGTCGATTTTTTTAATTTTTTTCAATTTTTTAGCATATTTATGTTAATAGTTCATAATATTTTAAAGAAAAAACTTTCTTTGGTATAAAATAAATAAAGTTGAATGAATTTACTTATTGGAAACAACCCTTAAATTGAATAAAGTAAAAAATAAAAAAATGCTGTTACGTATTCAAACAGAAAAAAATTTACAAAGTTTAAAATTTAACAGCATACTATAGGGTTGCCACGTGTCCTACTTTCGGTAGGACAGTCCTACTTTGGAGCAAGAATGTCCTACGTCCTCCTTTACTATAAAAATGTCCTACTTTAGGCAAACTGTAATACAATATCTTACACTGAAAAAAATAGATTTTTTTTCTACCTATTTCTCTCAATAAACGCACTAGCAAAATAAGTAATTGTTATTGCACCTTTACTTATATTAAAATTGTAACTGATTATTTAACTTCATGTCGAAAGGTTAGTAACAATAGCAAATAATTTACATTGCTGACATATGTGAATATCTATGCTTTATTGCACGATTTATTCAGGTGGTAAACCACCATTGTTTAAATTTTGAAATAAACCCACCGTTAAACCTCTGTTCTTTTAAATAACTTTTGTTACAAAGTTCCTGTTCTTAGAATTATTAATAAAATAAAATGACTGAACCGAATTTTGTTATAAAGTAAAACCTTTGGCTACAGAAAGCTAACGATTTTGAAGGAATATGTAAATACACAAAACTACTACCACTTATGAGTAACTTAAACAGTTACATAATTACTTATGAGTAATTGGCTTACAACATAAGTTCATTGATTTTTTTGAAAGTGCCAATGAATCAGCAGACGGCATGTTTGGCTGTATTTCTGAGTTCTTAAAACTTTAAGTTTAAGTTTTTCGAGTGTTACCGCATTGGAGGTTAGTAACATCAATGCGAATTTGTATGCCATTATTCATTATAAATAAATAAATTAGCATTACAGAAATAATGCCCATACATTCATTCATACATTCATACTTACACCAAACCGAAACCTAATTTTTTTTAAAAAATTTATTTTTAACTGAAAATTGATGTGGCACAAATCCAACGAGTTATTTAGTTTTGAGACATTAGGGGTAGTGTGTCCTAGTGTGTGTAGTAGTTTTGTGTATTTACATATTCCTTCAAAATCGTTAGCTTTCTGTAGCCAAAGGTTTTACTTTATAACAAAATTTGGTTCAGTCATTTTATTTTATTAATAATTCTAAGAACAGGAACTTTGTAACAAAAGTTATTTAAAAGAACAGAGGTTTAACGGTGGGTTTATTTCAAAATTTAAACAACGGTGGTTTACCACCTGAATAAATCGTGCAATAAAGCATAGATATTCACATATGTCAGCAATGTAAATTATTTGCTATTGTTACTAACCTTTCGACATGAAGTTAAATAATCAGTTACAATTTTAATATAAGTAAAGGTGCAATAACAATTACTTATTTTGCTAGCGCGTTTATTGAGAGAAATAGGTAGAAAAAAAATCTTTTTTTCAGTGTAAGATATTGTATTACAGCTTTTTTTTTTTTTTTATTCAAAATTAGGCATGTTTAGTGTTAAATATAATAAATTATAAATTAACGTCTCTGAATATCCGAAGATACCATGCCCAACTAGGGATTGGGATTAAGTTTGAATATTTATTCAGTTTCTTTAAGAAACTTATGGACGCTAACTTTGAAATTTTGAGTATTAAAGCTATCAGGGAAAACCCATGAGGGTAAGGCATTCCATAAATGAGAGACTCTGTTGAAAAAATCATGCTGAAAGGCAACAGTTCTGCACTTTTTTATATGAACTGAAAAAAAAAAAAGTTTGCCTAAAGTAGGACATTTTTATAGTAAAGGAGGACGTAGGACATTCTTGCTCCAAAGTAGGACTGTCCTACCGAAAGTAGGACACGTGGCAACCCTATAGTATGCTGTTAAATTTTAAACTTTGTAAATTTTTTTCTGTTTGAATACGTAACAGCATTTTTTTATTTCTTACTTTATTCAATTTAAGGGTTGTTTCCAATAAGTAAATTCATTCAACTTTATTTATTTTATACCAAAGAAAGTTTTTCTTTAAAATATTATGAACTATTAACATAAATATGCTAAAAAATTGAAAAAAATTAAAAAAATCGACAAGTTCGAGATTCGAAAATTTTTTTTTTCGGTTTTTCTCAACTTTAAGCTGCTAAATAACAATAAATCATTAAAACGATATACCATTTGAGAGTAGACATCTTGACAAAAAAAATAAGCACTAGTACAACAACAAAATCCAAAAAAACATCAATAAAGTTGTTCGCCGGAGATAGTTGTGTTTTTTCGGAAAAATGGTAAAATCTCGAAAAATATTTATTTTCCATGATTGAAAAAATTCATGCTTGTTATGCGCAAATAGTTACGTACTTTCACAAAGTTTCGTTAAAATTAAATAATTTTCACGCGAAAAAAAAATAAAAAACAGAAAAATCGGTTTTGCATCATTTTCTCGCAAACTTTGAGGTTATGTCGAAAAATTATTCACTAAAGTTTTAGATTTTTTTATTATCTACAACTTTTGTATGAAACACTTTTCTCTAGGAGGCCTCGTTTCGTTACAAATAACGAAAAACTGTTTTCTCCCCTTACACATCACCCCATTTCACTACTTCCCTTCATCTCAAGTTCGAAAGTTTTTTTTTTCATTGTTTATGACCTCAACTATATATTCCAGCCGGCCGTTACCTGCTACTAATTTTTTTTATTTCAGCTATAAAAATCCATAACGGCCCCAGCCTATATAGGCGTGTTTTATTTGCCAAATTACACTAACAATTACATGTATATTTTTGTTAATTGATTGGATATTGTTGTATATTTATGATTTGATTGATTATTTGTATCCAAATATATATTCAATTATATTTTTTAAATAAAAAACATATTTATTTAAAATAAATTAATATATATTATTTCGACTAGTTTCGGCAATACTGTATGAAAGCCATTTGTTATGTAGCCTGGGATGTGATGACGTAGTGCAGTTAGTCACCGATTTATGTAGTTTCTATTTCCTTACATATCATTTTTTTTTATATATATCACGCGCAGTTCACAACAATTTTTCGTTCATCCGTAGTCTATGGTCATATTTTCCGTAAAGTTTCCGTTACACATATTCGCTTTTAGCACAACACCATTAACAATAATATTTTATTTTACAATCCCCTAATATTGGTTCATACTGCGTTTTCACCAGCGTTATTTCACCATACTACCAAAATTTGAATTCTCCGGACTTTAACCGTAGGTGCTCTAAAATATTTTCGAACCTCAAACAGCTGTGCATATTTGTCCCAAACGTCTCAATAGCTAAAAATTATTATCCTACAATCAGTTTTGTAATTGTCTTCGAAACGTATTATATTTCTTATATGGGTGTTTTTTATCAATTTTCTTTCCGTTATAGATCTCAATTTTACTGTAATACTGTTGTGGGCTATTATTTCATAACACATAAACATCATAAAATCGGTTAAACTTACGTTTAATCCATTTTTAATAATTCTTCCAACTGCGTTGGAAATGGCTTATTTCGTGAAATCATCTTACAATTTTATGTATTACACAGTAACAATCAGTATTTTGTTTGAACGGAAAATGTACTAACATTCTATAAATTTCCCTTCAAAAAAAAACTTTGTAGCCGAATTTTCGATATTGAATTTCTATATAAGAGATGGATATATGATTTTTTGTCTCTTAGTCTATTACATTTTTATTTGTTTGTTTGTTTTGACGTCTCTTCGTCGGGATTGTGATATTCGTTGATTGGATTTTTTCAGTAGTGACTGTCAAAGTTAGACATTTTTTTTCTGTCTGTAAAAAGTTTACCAGAAAATTAAGTTTGGATGAAAAAAATAAAACCGAAGCTGAGGCTTTTCCCGCCTGTAAAGGACTAAACCAAAACCATCTTGGATTGTGTGTTGGTAGATGCTGAAATCCAGGGATAAATCCACAACAAAACGGTATCTCAATTTAAAATACTTTATATATTTCTCATGGCGTCTTTGAGCGCGAATCTAATTGATTTGTAACAATTAAATTAATCAAAGAAAATAGAAAAAGAACTGTAGATTCATTGTCTGTGTCAGTGTTAAAAGTTATGTACAGTAATTGTGATTTATCGATAGGCATTGTTTTTTGTAGTGCAAATTCTGTTGGTTATATTAACCAACATTAAATTAGATATTGTCTAATCCTATTGACAACAACAAAAAAACTGAAAATATGTAATTCATCTATTGTGTTCGTCTGTGTCAATAGCCTAATTAATGCACCGTAATTTATTCTTAGATAACCAAATTGTTAAGTGCAGTTTTATTCATTGATGTAAATTTACATAGTTAATACCTGAAGTATAACCCGGTCAATGACTTTTGTCAATATTGTAGTAGCAAAATGTATGTCCGTTAATTTATTGCTAAGTGTTCATTTTAGTGTAAATTACATATTAATTATATAATTTTAAAGCTAACTTAGGTTATGAATAAAACTAGAAAAGAAATAAAAAAAAAAAAAAAATAAAATACAAATTATACATCAATTATATAATTTATGAGTCCTCGCTTTATTTGGTGGTGTAACCATTTGTGGATTAACTGTTTCACATATTTATATCAACATTTATTTATACAATTTTTACATCAATCGCTGAGATATTGCAGCGCAACATACTTCGTATTTATATCAATTTTTATCAACATTTATTTATACAATTTTTACATCAATCGCTGAGATATTGCAGCGCAACATACTTCGTATTTGTATCAATTTTGGCATCGTATTATTATCACTTTTTACATCGCAGTTATATCAACATTTATTTATACAATTTTTACATCAATCGCTTAGCTATTGCGGCGCAACTTTTGCGTATTCGTATCAACCTATTGGTATCAATTGGTCATCAATCGCTTAGCTATTGCGACGCAACTGTTACATCATATTTTAACAATTTTATTACAACGAGCCATCTTATTTATACCAAGTTACCAATACTACTTTGCCTGCTGGGATATCCACCGTTGATGGAGGGCTAAGACCTCAAGACCTGGAAGCCGGGAGGATATAATCATGGGGTGAGTGAATTCGGTTTATTTTATTTACTTTTTTTTAACGTAGAGGTGTGAATGTGTGTGAAAGGGGGTGCAAGTGATTGAATGGGGGGCTTGCTTGTCGAAGCGTGTGTGTGTGAGCTGGCGATGCGTGTAGCGAGACACATTCAGTCTAAAGTGGGAATGAACCTAATGAAAATATTTTTGCTCCGAGGTAGTACTTAGTATTCCAAATACATTTTCTTTTACTATATTAAATTGTAAATTATAATACCTAAATTTATTAATTAATATTTTTAAGTAATTACAAATCAATCCCAAATAACATGAAATCCAAACAACAAAAGAAAAACAAATTCTTGTCATGTTTTAGGTTTTCTAATCATATTATACATTAACCAACTGTAAACTACAGGTATTTAACTAAAGTGATTTTGAAATCTTTAATTACCTTGCAAATAAATTATGACTTTTTTTTGAAGCTGTAAATAATTTTTTTTTGTAAGTTGTGGTGATTGCGTTTGGCTTCAACATTTTTTTTGTGTTATTAATAAAGAAGAAGGAAATAAATAATGAAGACTTTCAATTTAGCGTATGACAGAGGTTTACGAACTGCATCAGATTGATCCGATGGCAGCAATACAACTTATTTTTAATTGCTACCATCTGTGGTGCTTGCTGCGGGTCTTGGAGCTTGGTTGTCTTGCCTCGCGGTCTGAATGGTGGGTGAATGTTAGCGTGTATGCAGCGTGAGTGTGTGGGCGTATGGGAATGATTGGGGGGGTTGGACGTGCTGATCGTGGTTTTTTCGCAAAAGGGGTTGCCAGAGTTTCATATTTTCATTCGTATTGTTTCCACTTCCGTTTATTCACGTAATTTGCGTACATTTCTGTATTTGTGTTGAAGCAGCAGGTAACAATCTATCAAATCCACGATGACTGAGCTTTAGTCGTTAAGGCGTTAATACTCTCTAGGTACGCAGCCTGCTATGCCGCTTCATTGATTCACCAATGAAAAAGCTCTTCATTACACATTTTCAGGGAAATATATGTTAAATACTAAATGTATGTATCACATAAAAAACATTTAATATAAAAAAATAAATAATTGTCACCAAAAAATTATATATTTTGATATATAATAAAAGTATTTGTTTTTCATGATTTGCAAATCGTCAAATAAAAATTTACCCATGATGTTAATGTCAATTATTGGTTTTAGACGAGTTTTATGAAACAGGTGTATAATAGAACTAATTGAAAATAAAATTGTTATATGTTGAATCGACATAATATGAATCAACTTGTCTATTTAAATTATTAGGTTTTTTCTTAATTAAAATTGCTTCTTTGAGTTTACGTTTGAAAGTATTACACTGTGCGGCAAATGGTAGGGGTCAGTGATCCGCTGGGGTTCTGACTACCGGGAAAAGTTATATCGGTAAAAAAAAGTTATACATGTCCTGGCGTTTCGCTGGGTAACGTCTAGGACTCGAGATATATCGATTTGAAGTTAGCATGTATCATATAGGGGAAATAGTCACGTTTTGGGGACATAACTTGAGAACGAATAGTCTTATTTTACTGAAACACATTTAGAAAAATTAAGAATTACAATTCCTTTAATCTAATAATAAACTATTTCTTTACATAATCAACAGTTTCGCAGTTATTAATAAATTTACGAAGAAAAAAAATAATTTTTTGCCTAAAAATAAAATTGTATTTTAAAAAATCATGAAAAATTCAAAACGGGAAAAAGTGTCAAGTCTTATTACTTTGACGTAAAGTCACATAATCTGTGCCCAAAACGAGACATAGATCATGAAAATCGATGAACGCATTTCGCTTTTATTCACAATTAAGTAAAGGTATCTCATTTTGACTAGAATATTGATTTTTCATAGAAATTTTTTTTAATATTTTTACTGGAATAAACTCCAAAATTTATTGTTTAAAATGTAATTGGACATGTGTCTATGCGTCTTTGTGTATTAATTTTACTTTTTTATTTATTATTTTCTATTTTTTATTTTTTATTTTTTATTTTTTATTTATTTGTTTTATTTTATTATTTTATTTTATTATTTTTAGTTTAATTTTATTTTATATTTTTTTTATATTTCATTATATTTTATTATATTATTATTTATTATTATTATTATTATTGTTTATTATTATTATTATTTATTATTATTATTATTTATTATTATTATTTATTATTATTTATTACTATTATTCTTATTATTCATTATTATTATTTATTATTCATTATTTGTTATTATTATTTATTATTTATTATTATTTTTTATTGTTTATTTATTATTTATTATTTATTTATTATTTTTTTATTATTTATACATTATTTATTTATTATTTATTTTATTTATTTATTAAATTTTTTTATTTTATTTTAATATTTTTATTATATTTTTATTTTATTATTTTTATTATTCATTTATTTTACTTTATTATTTTTATTTCATTTATTTATTTATTTTATTTTTTTTGTATTTCTTATTTATTTAATTTAATTTTTTTATTTTTTTGTTACTTTTTCAGTATAGTATATCAGTAGATTAAGGGAATTGTAATGCTTAAATTCTAAATTTGTTTCAGCCAAATCGGACTAGTCGTTTTCGAGTTATGTCAAAAAAAGAACCTAAACGTGACAATTTCTCCTATATGATACTTACTAACTTCAAATCGATTTATCTCGATTCCTAGACATGACCCAGCGAAACGCCGGGACATGTATAACTTTTTTTTACCGATATAACTTTTCTCGGTCAGAACGCCAGCGGATTTTGGCTGTCGCACAGTGTTATTTTCACGAGAACAAATTTTATAGTCTTGCCAATCAGTTCTATGTTTTTTTTCTACAACATGTTGTGACAATCCACTATGAGCACATGCGTTTGTTTAAATATTGTCGTGTTTCACCAATATAAACACTTGTACAATCTTTACACTTCACCTCATAACAAACAGATGATTGTTGTCCGATAGGAATTTTGTCTTTCAGCTTGCTAAAAACATGTTGTTGAAGAGTGTTGTTAGGTTTCCCAACAATTCTAACATTGGATTTGGCCATTCTATGTCTCAATTTATCAAATAAAACAGGAATATATGGTATGGATGGTTTTGTTGTATGTTGTAATATTTGGTATTTGATTAGATGCATGGTGATTTGATGCGGAGTTTTGTTGCTGTTTTAATTTGGTTATAGATGAGCAAATTTGTTGGTTGATAAGATTGATAGGATAATCATTTTCTTGAAGGGTTTTTCTCAGGAGTTTAAAATTTTTTCTATAGAATTTCTCATGAGAAAATTTGAAAATTTATTTAGTTAGAATGGTTATCGTATTTCGTTTATATGACAATGGTAAATTTGACTTAAAATTAATATACCTTCCGGACCAGGTATCTTTTCTATACCACAATCTGTGATTATTTTGTTTTTTGCGTTGTCATGTAAAAGTAAAGTATCCAAAAACGCCAATTTTTTGTCAATTTCTTTTTCGATAGTGAACTGGAGTCGGGTATGAAAACCATTGAATCTGCAAAGCATTTCTTCAACCTTATCAAAAGGTATGGCAGTGATACAATCATCAACGTAGCGAAAATAAAAAAGTGGATCAAAATCTAGAGACGATAAAACTGTTTCTTCCAAATGTTCTAAAAAAAGTTCAACTAAAGGTGGTGAAATTGGTGAGCCCATTGGTGAACCTTGTATATGTTGATAAAAGACATTGTTATAAGTGAAATAACAACCGTTTAATATTAGATTTATACCATCGATAAATTCAGATAGTGGTAAAGATGTATATATCTTGATATCGTTCCACTTTTTCTTGATGCAAACAATTACCAAATCATTTGGGGTGTTTGTAAAAAGAGATACCACATCCAATGATATCAGTATGTATCCTTCTGGTAAAACAAGATTCCTAACCTTGTCGACAAAATCATAAGAATTTTTTACTGTCCTACCGGATTTACCGATGACATTGTGATGATATTACAAAAGAACTTTAAGATATATTATACAGTGGTGAATCCAAGTATGATACAATAACTCTATAAGGGCATAATGGTTTATGAACCTTAGGAAGTCCATAAATTTTTGGGGTAACACCGTTATAAGTTCTGATATATTTTGCTGTTATACCATCGATTAATTTTTCTTTTTCCCATGAGGATACCATAGTGTTACACTTGTTTTGAATATATTGCGTCATATCCTTGGAAACAGGTTTATATGTTGTATTGTCATTTAAATGTTTCATCATATTTGTATGAAATTCTTCTTGATTAACAACAACAGTTATGTTACCTTTATCAAGGGGAAAGGTAAGATATAGTTAACTTATAGTTTGTGAGTAAATTGATTATTTAGAAATTCGGACGGATAACGAAATCTCACCAATAGGGTGGCGTTTTTACTTTTTTAAAGTACGGAACCCTGAACTTGTAAAAGTACAACTGAGAATTTTATGTTTAATAAACATCGCTGTCCAAAACTAAAAACAATGTCCTCATAGATTTGTCGAAAACTATATAAAAACCCTTAACACAGACCGAAGACTTGATATCGCAAAACCTTTAGATTTCAACCCCTTCATATTTTTTTAATTTTAAGTTTCATAAAAAACGGAACTGCTCCGTTCAGTATTGCTCAGGAACTGAAAAAAATGTGTACTAATAATTTCGCGAACTCTTCCCAAATCTTAATTTTTTTTCGTGCTATTTTATGTTATAGGATTTATTTATCCTTATTAATATGGTTAATTTCATCAATTCACTCAGTTTTATGTTTGAATTTCACTTGAAGACGTATTTCAAATCAATTAGTTTTATATGAGTGATCAGCCCGTAGTTTTTCAAATTTATCAACTATATTAGTTGACTATCCGTTAATTGGAAACCGGTGTGTTGATGGTTGGTAATGTTTTTGCTTAAAAACACTTTGATCTAGATGGGGATTCAAACCCGGTTCCTCGGTTCAGCGTCCTACCACTAGGCCACTCAACACACAAAATATTAATACTACACCAATATGCAACCTCATACTTACACAGAACGGAAAGTGTAAATAATGGCATACGGTGTTGAGTTTTCTAGTTGATGTTTCCCTTAAACATAAGTTTTGACCAGAACCAGTTTAACTTTCTTATTTATGATTCTTCACATCTCTTCAGTTTTTTATCATAAATCCACATAAAATTATCAATCAATTTAATTGAAACGCGTAAATATCACACAAAAATACATATTTCTTCAAAACGGAAAATTGGATAAATTTATGGATACAAAATAAAAAAATTCATCTCATTTACATAAACGCACAACGACATTTTGTCTTCATATTTCTTACTTCTATAATTTTTTATGTATTTATTACTTAACACTTTTGAGATCAAGAATTTATGTTTATGAAAATTGAATAGGAAATTTCCAAAAAAAATATTGTTGTTGTGATGATTAAATTGATATGAAATTTTTCTTTTAATATAATAAATTGTTTATTGATGAACGAACATAAATTTATTTTTTGTTGTTTTTTAACAAAATATTGAATAAATTATAATTAATTGAAGATTGTGTTATGGTTTATAGAAGATGTGTTTTGAACTTAAGAGAAATTGTAAACAAAAACTATCCCAGATCCGTCAGTTGGTAACTGGATTATCCCATTAATTAATTAAATCATATTTTAAAATATTTATTACGTAATCGTTAAAATTTAAATTGATTACTTTAATTATTATATAATTTTTTTTTATTTGTTTTAAAACAATAATAATATTATATTTAATTAATTAATTTTAATCGCCGATAAATCGGATTTTATACGTTTTGTAGGTCGAAAATAAAAAAAAATATTACGTACACCAAATTGAATGTAAAATATATTTGAAATAATTATTTATTTTTAATCCAAAATAAAATTAAAATTCTGCAAACGGTTTTAATTTTTTTTATTTTTTATTTTTGGTGCTTTCGATTTCATGGGATAATCATGATTCGGTTATTGTCACCGCTACAGTTTTGAAGTTAAAATTTTATTCAAAAAGGTTTATGATCGAACGCAGCAGCCCGCAGATGACGAAACTAACGGATTATCCCATCGTTCGGTTCACTACGAACTGTGGAGAATAACTTTATGGGTAACCGTACGCCCTGCTGAGATAAGATTTGATTTTAGTCATATTTTGCACAATTTCTGATTTTATTTTTAAATCATTGGGGTCCTTTCGAACAAACGCCTCTATGAAAATTTAAATGGAAAATTGCGGGAACAAACAAAGTTCAGCAAGTTCAGTAACTTTACGTTTTGTCATTCGATTTTGATGGAATTCAGCACGAGCTTTTAGTATGGTTTTCCATAGCTATGAAGACTTTTGGATAAGTGAGAGGCAGGAAGCTGTACTTCTTTTTTATTTTTTTGACTGAGTCTTTGGTTTTTTTATTATGTTACTTTACTATGATATTTTTCTTGTTTTTATGTATTGTAACCATTTTTTTAGGGGATTTTCGATTTAAATTTTGAAGTTGTAAATATCAAGCTTTTTTTTTTTTTATACTAAGTTTAGTGTTAGACATGTTTAGTGTTAATTTAAATAAATTATAAATTAACTTCTCTGAATATCCGAAGATACCATGACAACTGTGGATTGTGGAAATGGATTATGTTTCTTTAAGAAATTGGTGGACATGGACTTTAAAAAGTTGGGGATTAAAATAATCGGGGAAAACCCATAAGGGCAAGGAATTCCAAAGATAAGAAACACGGCTGAAAAAATCACGTTGAAAGGCGACAGTTCTACATTTTGTTATTTGAACGGTGAATGGGTGGGCCATGGCTGATGCTCTGGTTGAACGAGAAAAAATAGCGGGTTTGGGTAGTATTGATTTGATTTCCTCTGAAGAGTGCTCATTCATAATGTTTTTGTAAAATATCGTCAAATCAGCGACATTTCTTCTATGCTGTAACGAATCAAGCTCGTTTGTAAGATTTGAATTGCCGATCAATTTAATTGCTTTCCGTTGGACAGTGTCTAGACATTTTGAAGAGGTTGGGTATGCACCACCCCAGATGTGAGAACAGTACTCCACGCAGGGGCGAATAAATGATTTATATATTAAAAGAAGCTGTTCGCCATTGAAAAACTTACGGCAACGCCCTAGATATCCTAACTTTTGAACCGCGCTCTTAGCAAGATTGAAAATGTGAGTATTTCATTTCATATCATTTTCAACCTTAACCCCCAAAAGTTTGATAGATTCCTTTTCTTCTAGATCGTTAAAAACAAATTTTAATGGAAAGAGGGGAAGACGTAGATGATCTTGTAAAGTGGCAAAACTGTGTTTTACTTGCATTGAATTCTACACTGTTTGTATGACCTCATTCTAAAATTGTTTTAAGATCAGAGTTAAAGGAATCCGTCAAATTAGATCTATGGTTATTAATAACCTCAGACGCCCGTTGCCTTTGTGTTTCGTGGGACGCATGTAGCGTACTATCATCGGCGATACTATGAATGGAATGAACGGTGGAATCTAAAAAGTCGTTGATATATATAAGAAAAAGGGTGGGAGACAAAGATGATCCTTGAGGCACTCCTGCGTTGGTAGAAAATGTTTCCGATGATATCTCATCGATATTTACTTCAAACTCTCTCCCAGTTAAAAAGTTTTGAATCCAAGAAATAAGTTGCTCTTCAACACCATAACATCTGATCTTACATATAAGATTGTCGTGCCATACTTTGTCAAAGGCGTTGGATATATCCAGTGCAATGCCAAATGTTTCACCATGGTGCTCGAGCGACTTGTTCCAGACATGTTCCATCTCCTGTTGATCGTGCCTGTCGAAACCCATATTGCCTTCCATTAAAAATGTTTGAAGATTCCAAATAAGTCATAATATTATAGTTAATTTCTTTGGTATTTTTTGTATTAAATTTCTAGATATTACGATGTCTGAATTCATAGGATGAGAGAATATTTCGTCAACATCTAAGTCAACATTCTAATCAACATCCTAAGTCACGAGTGTAAAGTCATTATTGATTGTTGCCAATCAATGCGAAACTTAATATCTGACGTAAAGTCAATATGTTGTTATATTTTTGGTTAGGAAATATAGACAACATAAGGGGAATTTTTAATTTCGGATTGGTTTTTGTGAACAATTAAGCTTAAGTACATATTGGAAATCACTTGAATTTTGCAATTCGAAATAATTTTTCATTTTCTCTAAAATTCCTTTAGAAAAATTTTTGTTGTGTTTCGTGTCAGAATTCGAACTACACTCATCAGAGACACATCGTTCAAATTCCGTGTAATTCACACATCGTAATATCTAGAAATTTAATACAAAAAATACCAAAGAAATACAATTTTCAATATGTAATCATAGATGAAAAATTCAACTTAAGTAAATATGAAAAAAAATGATGAAGTTTCAATTTAGAAATTATCTGAACATCAAAATTAAAAATATGTTTCGTCATCGCCGCTTTGGCTAAGTTGTGTAAGACACACGGAATTTGAACGATGTGTCTTTGATGAGTGTAGTTCGAATTCTGACACGAAACACAACAAAATTTTTTCTAAAGAAATTTTAGAGAAAATGAAAAATTATTTCGAATTGCAAAATTCAAGTGATTTCCAATATGTACTTAAGCTTAATTGTTCACAAAAAACCAATCCGAAATTATAGTTAATATATTTTTCGAACACTTTTGCAACAACCGACAAGATTGATATCGGTCTGTAATTACTTTGGTCATTCTTTTTTCCTTTTTTGATATAGGCTGAACGCTAGCAAACTTCCAAATGTCTGGGAATACACTTTTCTTGTACGATAGATAGCAACATATAAGAACGCTACAAATATCCTACGCTATATTTTTTATCCACTTAAGGCAGATTACGAATAGTTCGAGATCAATAATTCTAAGAAATTAGGTACCTTCTTGAATGTAACGATTAATTAGGTTGTATTCAACCCAAGGATTGCTTGGTTTAAACGTGTTATACAGGGTGGTTCGAAGTTTTGATTGATTTTCAAAATATATGTTATTACCCTGAGGAGTAGGCAACCACAATGTAAATCATGCCTACAATGGGATACGAACGTAATAAACGATCATAAAAAAACGACTGTCATGTTATAATTAACACCACTGTTGTGAATAATCGTGCTGGATATACATAGTGTTATATTTCGGACTTTTATTACTTAAATGAAGAAAAAATACCGGTTTTGTCACAAACGAATCTTGATAGGGGAGAAATCTTATATAATTTCATAAAATTCAAAAGAAATCAAGATTTAAATATAGAAATTTTAAATTTTGATAACATGGAAATAAAAAAAAAATTTAGAACAGAAATAAAACATACACTATACGAATTTATTCGAACATCACTTTTAAAACAAAAATAATAAAATAATAGAATTAATAAAAATTCAATTTTACGACTAATTTTTCGATTTTCATTTAATCAAACGCCAACGCGTCCATACATGCGTGTTTTTGTTTGCGGTTCTATATAAAATAAAAACTGGCAAGTCCTGATTAACTTGACAATCTATTTTGTAATCTATTTTCGAACAGAATACTCAATGTTTTATTAGCGACGATTTTCTATTTTTGTTTCTTTTTTATATACATTGATCAGCGCTACGCCCAATAATTATTCAAAATTTCCATTACATTAACTCAAAATAAAATACAGATCCAGTTGAAAAAGAAAATAAAAAAATAATCATAATAATTTTTTTCTCTATCAAAACACATTTCTCCTAAAGCTTTTTTAATCATATCACAAAAATATCTATATAGATACCAACCCGAAAATCAAAGGTTACAATTTCACATTTAATAAATTCTGAAAAACTGCCAACTCATTTAGATAGGATATTTTGATGCAAGTCTCATATTCTTTCGTGATATATGTATGACCTAATTGTTAGTTAGTTGTTACCTAATTGATAGTTGTTGCTACCTAATTGAGTTAGGTCAGGTCAAAAATAAAACATAAAATTTTTTACGGAATTTTTTGGATGTTTTTGCCTTTAACTTCTTTATTTTGATATAAACTAAGAATAGGTTTAGGATAATAAGTTGTTTTTTAAATGGTTTTTTATTCTTATTATAGAGCCAGAATTGAAAAAGGATCAATCTTTATAAAAGCTGGTTAGTTTGTTAACGCTTCTAAAGAAGAATAAATGAAAAAAAAATTCAGACGAAAACTTTAAATAGCATTGATTTGGCAAGGTGGGTTTAATATTTGGGTTGATTTTGACTCGTTGAGGACTGTATTTCTAATGTATTTTACACTTTTACGTCGTTTTATATAATGTTTTCATTAAGATTCATCAACTCAAATATTATTTTCAGAGAGCCACGTTTATTTGTATAACTTTCGAGGGTTAAATATGGAAAATTTTAGTAAAATTTCAAATAAATAGGTGATTGAAAGATAGTCCACCCTTAGGTTCAATTTTAAAAATGCAGGGTACATCATATCACCTATAGTTTAATCAGGAGCCTTTGAGTTCGTAAATATTTAAGCATTTATCGATTTTATGTTAATTGTGGCAGCTTTATTTGATTTTCGTATTTTTTTTATTTCAGCTGTACTTGATTTCGCTAAAACATTTTTCTTCAAATATAATTTAAATATTTGGGCAAACCATTTTTTTTTGTTTGAAGAGAAAACAATACACTAAAAGTCCAATCGACGGGAAATCCGCAAGATATAGGTAGAATAAGGAATCAAACAGTTTTGTGTACAAATTTAATTGGATTTGTCAGATATGTTTAAATAAAAAATTTAAGTACAAACAGCATTCTCCAAAAAAAAATCAGATCAAATTAAATACGTTAACATGTTTAGTCTAAATTGGTTAAAACTACTTAATAGCATATTCAAAACACCAAAGAGCAGATGAACGAGCAAATGAGTATAATAGAAAATTATCAAAAAATCTCAAAAACTAAAAATATCTATCAATTTAGGAAAACTTTTGTAAATGTGTAATCAATATGTATTTATTGCATATAAAACATTTCCAAATTTCCAACGAAAATAATCCTTTTAACTCAAAAGAATAATCAGTCAACTTTGTTTTTATTTAATTTTTTCGAAAAAAAAGCTTAGATAAATAAAACACAAACAAAAGAGAATATAATGACTTGACTAAATTCAAACGGTTTGAATCTCGAAGAAATAACACAAGCTATGGAACTGTGCATTGATTATATTGATTTATTTTACTGTTCAGGAAAAAAAATTTGAGGAGCGCCCACAAAGTTCACATAATTCAACGTTGTAGGTCGTACCCAAAAAGAGTAAAAGAAGGAAAAAATGGCGTCTGGTTGTAGATTATCGGCAACTAAATGAAGTAATAGTTGGAGAAATCTATTTGTTACCCAACCGTATATAAATATTAGACCAATTAGTTGTTTTCAATACTTAACCACATTGGATTGAGCAAAATCAACCGCCACAAAATTATTTTGAGTCTCAAGTTAATATCAGTTATATATTTATTTATTTTCTGTCGTTTCCGTACGTCTTGTTGTTTCGGTAAAAATATCATTGTTATATTAAGGCTATTTAGTTTCCTTATGATTGAACAAATGATTCGTATGAGCAAATTACATCCACCACCTTATCTTTAAATATTCAACATAAGTAACACAATGATTCAAGTGACGATTCTTAGCTTTAGTAAAAATACAAACAATTATAGTCCACTGTTGAAAGTATAAACTCCAGTGTCTCATTTTCTGTAAGTACATTTATACTTGCTGCAATTGATTTCAGCACATTTAATCGGCCTTCTTTATAAAAATCATACATATAATTTGTAACGAGGTAGTCTTGTGATCAACGAAGCAGGTGTGTAATTCCCTGATTTAGAGACGCACTATTTTCTCACACGCATCAAATTTGTATTGGCGGAGACTTTCGTAAGTATTTTCGTTTTTCCTTTAACCATAGTTTCTTATACTAACCGTAATCGCCATCTACAATAGTTTCCGCTTAAAAATTGTCCTAAAACAGTTGTGTACTGTTTCCCAATATAATTTTTTTATATTCAATAGGTAATCATTAATAAAAACATCATAAAATAGTTGTGCAATATCATTGATTCGTAGTTCCGCTATTCCCATGTAGATTTCCTACAATCGTTTCATAATCTGTGACCTGTGTTTCTGTTTATAATTGTTTTCCAATTTTTAGTACAAGTTAATAGTGAAGACACTTAGTGGGGACAAATAATTAACGAAAGGAAAAAAATAATTCACCAACGGTCATTACCTTTTGGCTATAAATACGCGTAGTTGCGTATAGAGGCCCTCTTAGTTGACTTTTTGTCTGGTTAGACAACAGCTGTGGTTAGTTTTGACGTCTGTGATTTTTTTTTGAGTAACCGATGAGTTGGCAATTTTATTTGTTGGTTTTTTTTGTAGCTAGCCATACTATGACTATGCAAAAAAAACCGAATTATTAAAACACAAAAACCATTAAATTTTTTTTTGTGAATAGTCAGTTTTGTTAGCATGTTAAGTTTTCCGATTAGTGAAATTGTAGTATATAAAATCCAATTAGCACAATTTGTTTTGTTGTATTAACGTGAATTAAACTTAAGTCAGCGTGTTAGTGTAATTAACAGAATCAATAATAAAACAATTTAGTAACCATTTGTGAGGTTACTACTTCGATTAATTATCTAATAATATCGAATAATTAGATTGATTAACTATAGCCATATTTTTTTTCTGTGAATAATTTATTGAATTATTAAATATGAGAATAAAAGAAAAAAAATTAATTTCGTGTTTAGTGCATGTGTTGTCCAGAATTTATTGGACTGATAAAGGTAAAATAAACAAAGAAAAATATATATTATAATTAACGTAAAGAAAAGAAAATACTGTGATTGTTTGCATTGCTAAATCCCCGTTAAGTGTACGGTGCCTCTACAAAGAAGACGGAAGGTGTGATTAGTGTATAATAGCGGTATCAGCTCGTCATTTCGTCCTTCGTTGCATCTATATCAGTGGGCGACGTCGTCTTTGGTTGTAAGAATTATAATTTCGGTTCACCTATTTGAATTGCGACCACTTGTTGGCAACTACCGAAACGATTGTGACATCAGCTCGTACATCCATTGTGGTTGCGTTTCTTTTAAACTTTGGGATACAACTGGGAATTAATAACTTAACAATTTCTGCTAACAGTGATGGTTTTTGTTTAACAGATTTCATCGTGATATAGTCATCCTATAGCAATTTAGTATCCAAAATTGCGTGATCTGATTAATTCGAGATATAATCATCAATGACTGCTGTATCTGCATTATTCTCGTCGTAGAAGTGACTTTGTCTAATTAATTTATCAGTTATCAGTGACTTTGTCTAATTAATTTATCAGCAATACTGTCATCATAGCAACCTGAGATCCAAGATTGCTCTGTCTGATTTATTTCACCGTATACCTATCATAGTAATCTATTGAGATGACCTGTCGATTTGGCTGATTGAAGGAGTGGAGAATGGGGGGATCTGGACTGAATCAGGGGTGAGTCATATTTCAATTTTATTTTAATTAGATGTAGGAATGTTGATGGATGCGTGTGTGTATGAGAGTGGGCATATGGAGGTGTGAATATAAATATGAATGAGCGAGTGTACGTGGTGCATGCGCATATGAGTCAGAGGAGAATGTGCTAGACTAAATGAGTTTCTTTACACACAACATTGATGTCTACGGCTATCATAGGTAGCAAAGACTACCTCTATTTTAATTTATTTTAGGAGTCAAACCTGTTTTTTTATTCGATTATTTCCATCACAACAAATCAAGATCTACCGTTATATGTGGATTCTGGTATTATAATTTAATTTAAATTGAGAAAGTGGTTAATAACTATTAATGTTGGGATTGTTGACGTTGTGCAGATAATACGAACTTATTACTTCCTACTGCGAAAGCGATAAGTGATAACAATTTACAGCAAAAGAAACAGATGATATTGTGTTTTTGTTGTTCTTTTGGAATGCGCGGGATTTTTACTGTTAGAAAACTTACAATATTTGTTACCATTTGGTCCTTGAAATTATAGAGGAATTTAACTTATTACAATAATAATCGAATAAATAATTCAATCACTAACGGGAACTTTTCAGATTATTTTACCGTTATGTTGGTGTAAAATTTCACCCTTAAGTATCGCCATTGTTTTTATTTTTTTTTTAACATAAAGGGTATCACAATGAAATATTTATGTGGTGGGATGCGGAAGTGAAGGATTAACTTTTTTGAAATGTGGCTTAGGGGCATGGATGTAAGTATGGGTGATTGTTTGCATGAGTGTGTGCGTGTGTGTATGTGGGTGAGAGTGCGCGAGTGTTTGAGGGGTGAAAGTGTGAAATAGTGTGATGAAGTATGGGGCTGGACGTGGTGATCGTGGTTCTTTTCGCGTATGAGGGTCGCCAGAGTCTCGGTCTTGCACCTGTTCTTTTTCTCATATCCATTCTTGTCATGTTTTTCGCATACTATTGTGTATTTGTACTGAAGTAGCAGGATTTCTTACTCGTTCCCACAGATTGCAGCTAGTTTGGGGCTATAAATAAATCTCGCTAGGTACGCGACCTACTATGCCACTTCGTTGTTAGTCAACGAAGCAGCGCTTCATTACAAATTTTTACTGTGTATGGTTTTGCCTCATTCGATAATTTAACGTCATTCATTAAGTCCTAGATATAATATTTCAAAGGTTGGCATGTTGGCTATTAATACCATTACATATAACTCATAATTAATCTTATAAGCAACAAAATACTTTTCCCAAACCTTACATAAATGAAATAATTTGCTAAATTCAATTGTGTGAATCTCTCCTTGCTACATCGCTTTTTAAAAGCGTTTTTCAACCTCAAAGATCATGTTAATGTAGGATGCATGTCTTTAAAAGCATTATAATTCTTATAACCGAACACTTTCTATTACAAAAAGTATATCAGAGTTATACAACGTAGGTATTAAAGAGGATCGTAAAGCTTACCAGACCATGACAACACTGAGAAAATTCTTTTATTTGAAAATGAAGTATGTAGTAGAAAAAACCACCGTTGTTGTTTTTAACGAGAATAAATTTATATTTGTTGACGATATTGTCTGAATAAAATTTCTGAGTAATTAACTATATCTCTTGCTTAATGCGGTTCTTTGAATTAATTCTATAATTTCAAATTTATTGTTATAAATTAAAACATTTTGTGAATCATAAATTTTTTTCAATTTATTTTCTTTATAGATCTTATGTCATAAACTTTATTTTCTTTTCTTGGATGGGGTTTAGTGTTAAAAACCACAGTTTTTATTTTATAAACGGTAATCATTCCCTCTCCAGGATATCGTTCAAATAAAAATCGGCTGTCGATATATCTAATGTTGTTCTTGATGTTCTTAATTTGACTTATAAGATCAAATAGAAGATATTATTTTTATTTTTTTAACATTTAAATGTGAAAATCATAATAAAAAAATTTATTTTTTTTTTCATTTATTAACTTTTAAACATCTATAATTTAAAACTATTTTGAAATTTAGTTTTACGATTTTTTGTCAAATTTTTATTTTTATTACTTATATATATACAAAAATTTTGTCGTAACTTAAGTCTTTGATTTTTATGACTTGTAAATTGATAATCAATAATAAAAGTGATATATTTTAAATTAATATACAAGTGAAATTGTGGGATGTTAGAGAACGGGTTTCAATTCAATGCTATTGCCAACCATAAACATATGTATATATAAAAACAAAAGATTTATTGAGCTGTAAAATGATGGTCTTACGCGACCTCTGTTTGGTGAATAAAATATCAAAAATTAATTTATTTTGTACTACAACCGTTAGCATTAAGATAATTTATGAGATAAATTAGTAACTGTTTTGTGTTGTAAATAATTCCCGGATATTTGATTTCACAAAATCAAAATATCACAGGTGTAGTAAAATCTTTTTGGAAATGAGGGGATGTGCAGGGATCGTATAGTTTTCGAAAATACTGCAATCAAAATTAACAAAACTATCGCTTTCAATTCAATATCAAAACAATTAAACTATTTACATTATTCCAAATTAAATTAAATTAAATTTAATTTAAACATTTTAAAATTAAATTAAATGAAGGTCATGGACAAATTTTATTGTTGCTAGTTTTGTTGGTGCTGTTGTTCATGTTAAGAGTTTAAAACATAAAATTATTGTTATTATTGTTTTGGTTTATTTATTTTTATTGTTATTATTTTATTTAAAAAATAAATAAATAAAGAATTAATACAGTACAACCATTCTTTACCCAAAAGAGGATTGACAAGTTTCTTGCCTTAACAAGTCCTGGTTGATATTAGTAAGTTTTAGTTTTTGATTTCCACCACTGTTCTGTTTTATCTGAACAGTTAATAAATGTATTAGTATATTATTGGTATCAATAGGTTTAAATAAGAATTTACCTTATTATTGCTACACCTACAACTTGCATTATCAAAACACAAATAAATAAGACCGCCCGAGTACGTCCATTACAACAATAAAATAATTCACATGAAAAGCACAAAACAAACAAAGAAAACGAAAATTTATACAGAAAAAAGCGCAAAAATTCGTTTTGTCTTATATCGCTTTTGAGTGTTAAATTTATTAAGAAACAATCAGAATAAAAAATAAGTTTTACAATAATTCGATTAATTATCGTTATTATTATTGTTATTCAAGTTTTGTCTGCTATGAATACATAACTTAAATAAGACCAGTTTAAGTAGTTTTTTGTCGTTTGTTATATATAAAGAGGAACTGAATTGGTCATCTTTAAGTTTTTGTCATCTAATCTTCATTCATGGTGATGCTGATATTGCTAAGAAAACAAGGCGGTCAGCAACAGCTTGATAGTGTTGTTGAGAATCAAATTTTGATTTTAAATCTCGACCTCCTATACATCTGGACATATTAAACGTCTCCTTGGATCACTGTATATTTTAACTTACACCAACCTTAAGTTATACAAGACATTTATGACACAAGGAGTGATATGTAGGTTACAAACGTGGACCCTTACACAAACTGACGAATCACATTGATCTGTACTTCAGCGCAAAATCCTACGCTGCCTTTTTGGTCCACAAAGACTCGATATTGATTTTGATTATTTCTTATTTTTTTTTGAATTGGAAGTTTTTTTGAACATTTATTGAAATTATGTTGATTTTTTTAGTTTTTGTTGGTTGGAGTTTCTACTTGAATTGAATTGACAAATTTTTGTTAAGAATTTGAGAATATGGTTTTCTTTTCATAAATTTTGATATTTTTTTTTTAAATAAAAAGTGTTGTGTTATAGGGTTTACAATATGTGTCACAAAAACACATAAATACCTTTTAAGACCAAGGGCCCACAACAACTTCCGCTCTAAGGTGTTTTTATATTTTTGTATTTCGTTTTTAATTTTTTTGTTCGAATGATTTTGTTTTAGGATTTTGTTTTAGGTTTTAATTTTTGTAATTGTTCGTTGTTCTGTGGACCGAAGGCAAGAGTAAGTCTTGTAAGTCCAGACGCGCAGACAACATTTGTGTATTGATGTGTGAGTTTGGTTTTGTCTGAGATTGTCCTGGGGGCGAAAGGCAAGATCCCTGTAAGTCCTGACGAACAGACAATTCTGTTTGGTTTATTGAAGTAAAACTTCTTTAGGTGTCATATGACAAGTTTTTGAACGGAAATAACATTTAGAAAAAAAAATAAATAAAATAAAGAAGAAATTCAAACAACAATGAAGTAAAAAGGCAAACAAATATTATGTTCGGCAAGTATGCGATACAATTCGATTATGTGTATTGTGTGTGTCAATTGTCATTAATTTGTTAATGTTATTATATTTTTTATTCAGTCTCGTACTAAATGTTATATGAGTTGGATGTGTCAATTTTGAGTTTTATTATTTTTTAAATTTATATTTTGAATTATTTTAGTTTTTTAACCGACTACAAAAAAGAGGGTTCTGTGTCTCATTATGGGTTCTTTTATGTATGTTGACCAATTTCTCAAAAACGGCTCGTTCCATTGGAATTATTTGAATCGTGTTCTATTTGAGTTGATTTCGAGAGGGTCCCATAATTTTTTGTGATGTGAAGAACACCGTTTTCAGAAAATTGGAAAACCCGTATTTTTATGTATTTTAGGCGATTTAATCAAAACAGTTCTGTTTGGATTGTTTGAGTTGTAGTATAATACTATAAACGTCGAGGTGGTCGTATATCACTGCCTATGAGTATGCCCAAAACCCCCAATATACAAGCCTTCTTCATTTTTTAGCACAGAAAAAATCGTGAACTTGTAGCGCCATTTTGAAATTAAAACTCAATATAAAAAAAATTCAAAAAATCACCTTAACGCCAACAACGCCATCTAGAAGAATAAAACTCTATATAAAATAAAACTATATTTAGTGTGGTGGTGGTATCCATATTCTTAAAATAGCACTTTTTTAACAATAAATAAAAAACTGTGCATCGCAAAATTCTAAAAAAAATTTGAATATAAAAGCACACCTTAAAAGCACAAAAATATAATTATTTGATACTTCGCGAATTTTGCGGTGCACAGTTTTTGACTTATTCTAAAATATGTACAACTTTCAGACTGCCGCCCACCCCCCACCCCACCCCCTAAGTTTTGACACTAATTGACAGAAAAAATTGACAGAGACAGCAAGTTTGGTAAACTTTTAATGACAATTATAGCTAACTTTCAAATAATTTCATTTCTGTGTTTTAGGGGATGGGAATTAGGAGAAAGAAAAAATCTTTTTACCTAATTTAAGAAACAATTTAAATTTTTTTTAGAATTTTGCGATTCACAGTTTTTTAATTATTGTTAAAAAAGTGCTTGTTTAAGTATATGTATACCACAACCAACATAAATTTCGACGCTGATTTATAGAAAAAATATTCCCAATTTAAACCATTAAAAAGCTGGTTAAGTCTTTCTTTAGTTAATATAAGCAGCTATGGATAAGATTTAACCTCAAGTAACATTTTTTGTGTCATTTTCGATCAATGTAGATGTGATTGACATTTACTATTGACGTCTACGATTAAACATTTATTCTGTTATGCGTCCTTAATCTGGCAATATAAAGACTTTTCAACACAACTCTATGTCTTTTATTTTTGATATTGTGTTCTTTTACATTCACGGAACTTGGCGAGCGAATTTTGTTCGCACTTGTCCAATTTTTTTTGTGTGTTTGTTGTAGAGTTGTTGTTCTGGGGGTGGTATCTTTGGGGGTGGTGTCTTTGGTTTGCCAAGAAATAGTGGGAAGGAAAATGCTAGCCCCTGGCTTTCTGAGCCATAGTTAGACCACATCTGTCCTCTGGTCGTCCTTCGATTACACAGGAACACTCTTTCAAAACTCCTTTTTTTAATTTTATTAAATTGGTTTTTTTACTTTTGATTTTATTGTTTTTTTAATCAGTTCGATTATTTTGCTGCCACATATTCTCATTGAACTCTCGCTTCCTGCTCAAATTTTTCTTGAATTTGAATTTGGATATATTTTGTTTGGCTCCTTATAATTTTTTTTGTTGGTCCTTATTTTTGTTCTTTTTGTCTTTTTGTATTTTTTCTTTTTGTCTTTTTGCCTTTTTGTCTTTTTGTCTTTTCGTCCTTTCGTCTTTTCGTCTTTTTGTCTTTTTGTCTTTTTGTGTTTTTTTTGCTTTGGGTAAATTTTTTTGTCTGACCCGGCTAGTACAGTCGGTAGAGCCTGAGAGTGTATCTCAGGGTTTTGGTTCGAGGTGGCTCCCATTTCACCTCTTGATTTTTTTTAAGATTCTTAGGACGAATATAGTCAGTCAGACTTCCTCCTTTCTTCCTGTCCTGTAATGGGAAAGATATTCGTTATCAGATATACTGCCATTTTCTGCCCTATAGTAATATACTATAGACTTCTTTGAAATAGTAAAATATATTCAACATTCAAGATGTACTTGCATGGAATGGTTTAAATACTTGTGTTGTGTAACAACACAAGTATTTAAACCATTCCATACAAGTACATCTAAACATTACCGGAAACCCGTGTTAAATTTTTATTTATTTTCAATTTTTTCCCCTTAATTAGGGAAAACTTACAAAAACTAGTAAAAGTATTATAAATATAATTTTTTTTACAAAGAAAAAAATATTTTGTGCTGAGGATTCTTTGTCTTTTGGTTCGTGCTATGAGAAATAACTTAAAAACTTTAATTTGTCTTCGGTTGATTAGTTGGGGCTTGGTAGTTAAAAAAGTTGGATCTAGTCCGTGGTTTTAGTCGAGATTTTCCTTAGTTTTAGTTAAAGTTTAAGTGTTTTTTTGAAGTGAAAACTGATTTTTCCATGGGTAGTAAGTTGGGCTGATCCGTGACGCATTTCAATCATTTCTTAACGTTTCAAATTACGTTGTGGATATCGTGCTTGACTGATGTGCTGTAGGTAGTGAGTTCGATCCCTAGTGTGATACATATTTTTTATTGTTTTTTTTAATTTTTATTAAATACCATTAAGTTTATTTATGAATTCATAAAAATAATAAAAATTTCTTTATACGAATTTTAAAAAATTGATCTATAACGCAGTTTTTTAAAGTTATATTGCAGTTGTCTTTTGCAATTTGCATTCGAGTCTACATGCTAAATTAGTAATGAATATATAAAAAATTGAAAGTATGTCTGTTTGTCCTTTATGCATTAATACATTAATCATCATTAAACTTTGGGAAGTTGTGTACACTTAATATGCTTTTTATTTAACTATCGTTTTAAGCGGTAGTTTGCTTTGATCAATGTTTTTTGTTGAACATAATTTTTATGAAATTAAAAGTAACGTAAGAAAGATAGTATAACTTGAAGGCTGAAACAATTACATTTGTGTATCAAAATTATATGTATTGGTATTTTATCATCTTCACTAAATATGTTGTCGGTTTGGAATTTTATGTAATACATGTTTCTAAAATTAAATGAAGACTTAATACTTGATAAAATTGATTATATCGATTTAAAGCTCACAATTACGAGATGGAAATCGCATAAATTCTATACAAAGAAGCATAGCTTATGTATGATTAAGCATGGATGGCAATCATGATAAATAAAATAATTAAAATGATTGATTTGCAAACGGCAACAATGCGCATTAATACCAACGAATTTGCTTAAATTCATTGGTATTAATGATGAGATCCGTTATGAGGAGATCCGTTTTCTCCAAAATCATTCAATTCAGCATTGCAAAGAATATTCAATGTAATCGACTTTTCAGATAAAGGAATAAAAATTGGAAAAACAGAATTGGCCGAATTAAGATTTGCGGATGATGTAGACGCCATTTCCGACAATGAGCACAAATTGTCAATAATGATGAACGATATATTCACAGAATCGAAAAAAGGTGGACTTTACCCAAATATTGAAAAAACAAAAATATTAACAAACACAAACGTCGAGTTCGTCATGGTGAACGGTATTAAGATTGATGTGGTAGACAACATCAATTATCTCGGCCAAGCAACTCCATGCACAAACAATGAAGACAAGTCG